>JAQJVL010000031.1:3995815-4210815 GCA_035578905.1 Stictocephala bisonia
ACAACTGTATGTGCATGGGTTGGCGTGCGGGTCAATACTAATGTATGTGCATGGGTTGGCGGGTGGGGCAATACCACTCTTTGTGTATGGGTTGGCGTGTGGGTCAATACCACTGTATTTGTATGGGTTGGCGTGTGGGTCAATACAACTGTATGTGCATGGGTAGGCTGGTGGGTCAACACCACTGTTTGTGTATGGGTTATCGTGTGGGTCAATACCACTGTATGTGTACGAGTTGGCGTGTGGGGAAATACCACTGTTTGTGTATGGGTTGGCGTGAGGGTCAATACCACTGTATGTGTATATGGGTTGGCGAGTGGGTCAATACAACTGTATGTGCATGGGTTGGCGTGTGGGTCAACACCATGTTATGTGCATGGGTTGGCGGGTGGGGCAATACCACTGTTTGTGTATGGGTTGGCGTGTGGGTCAATACAACTGTATGTGCATGGGTTGGCTGGTGGGTCAACACCACTGTATGTGCATGGGTAGGCTGGTGGGTCAACACCACTGTTTGTGTATGGGTTGGTAAGTGGGTCAATACCACTGTATGTGTATGGGTTGGCGTGTGGGACAATACCACTGTTTGTGTATGGGTTGGCGTGTGGGTCAATAAGACTGTATTTGCATGGGTAGGCTGGTAGGTCAACACCACTGTTTGTGTATGGGTTGGCGTGTGGGTCAATACCACTGTATGTGTATGGGTTGGCGTGTGGGTCAATACAATTGTATGTGCATGGGTTGGCTTGTGGGTCAATACCACTGTATGTGCATGGGTTGGCTGGTGGGTCAACACCACTGTTTGTGTATGGGTTGGCGTGTGGGTCAATACCACTGTATGTGTATGGGTTGGCTTGTGGGGCAATACCACTGTTTGTATATGGTTTGGCGTGTGGGTCAATACAACTGTATGTGCATGGGTTGGCTTGTGGGTCAATACCACTGTATGTGCATGGGTTGGCTTGTGGGTCAATACCACTGTTTGTGCATGGGTTGGCAGGTGGGGCAATACAACTGTATGTGCATGGGTTGGCTTGTGGGTCAACACATCTGTATGTGTATGGGTAGGCTGGTGGTTGCAGTACATACTATAACCATGCTCACATGTACATCTAAACACAATAAAAATAAAAAATTTTTTACTAAAAGTATTTGTTGTAAATAAAGTATCTTTTACAATTTATCTTCTTCAGTATAAATTGCAAACAATTAGTGTAATTTGAAATTTCATGATACATTGTAGGAAAAAAGTAGTTACGGATAATTCAGTCCTTAAATATAATAATTTTAGTCCAGACCCTCAGCTACCTGACTGTCCAGGTCTGGTTAGGATTGAATGGAAATCTAACAATGCGTAACGTAACGAATGGTAAACGAATATTCACTGTTGTACAGTACAAGTAAACGTACACATCACAAATAAATTGCTATATATTTGTGTTTTGTGGCATCCACTTGTACTGTGATAAACGTATATGACAGTGGTTAAACATTATATATATATATATATATATATATATATATATATATATATATACATTTCACTCCTGAATTGTATTCTTATCAATGATTCTTCGTTAAAAATAAGTCACATAAATATGCATGCATGATTATTTCACTATACATATATTGACAAAATTAATCACGTAAAATAAGGTTATACCTAATATAGTATTATTCTTACATCAACCATAAATTTTTCATTCTCTATGTATAGTAAAATAATGTTTACCGATTGATGGGTATCATCACTAATGTACCTCTAAAAATCTATTTCATTTAATTTATTTTATAAGAACAACTACTTTGTCATCTGTTACTGTGCTACGAAGTGTCAAATTTATTCAGTAAAATTGTTTTTAAATGCTCTAGTTTTTCTCTGTCAGATATTTTATTTATATTCTACAAAATATTAAGTAAATTAAAACCATATATGTGAAATAGTATTATGAAAATATATACTAGTAAAATACAAATTATACATAATGCTAAAATAATCCTCGATATGTTTAAATTAAGATAAGTTTTAAGGGTGAATAGCTTTGTTTTTATGTTGTCACTAAACGTACTCGTATATTTGATAAAATACTGGTCACTAGATATTTGAAATTACTGTACAACACATCAATTACTGAAATTACTGGGCTGTAAGCCCAAATACTATAGACATTCTAGCCTATCAAGTAGTTGACAGGAAACGTCAACCTTGGACTGTGCACACTGCGGCGGACCGCTTGATAATCTTTTGATAAGTTTTGACTATCTTTGTTTTGTTAACAAGAATGTTTAAGTTGAGCTAGCCACGATGACTGGAAACAGTGGCTATTAATTCCTTTATAATTTATGTAAAATATTTTATATAAATTTTTTGAGGAATAAATAAAGTTTATTATTATTATTAATTATGTCAATTCTAACTAAAACCCGAAGGTCAAATATCGATTAGACTATACTAATATCATTGACTGTTTAATATCATAATACATTTCCTATTCTAAAAATTCTTTCTGCTTGGTTACAAAACTCTAATATTTACCTATCCCAAGAATCTCAATGCAATAGAAACAAATTTATTCTATTAATAGTTGTTTAATATTTTTAAAATTGATACAGGTCATCAATTATGATTTTTTTTTTGTTCTTAAATAAAAAAAAGTATGCAACTATTAATGATTTTTTCGTTGTGCATAGATACACGTGAGATTTTACTGTATGTAAAATATTGAAATTACCTACTAATTGAATTTCGAAATTAACAAAAATTGTATGAATAACTAAGGTAAAAAATTTAATACATAAATACTGTACAGCAATGTAAATAGTAAAAAAATGTGTGCTATTTAATGAATACACTTAATTAATAAATAGCTATTTAATAAATTACATATACTACTTTTTTTTTTTAGTATCACCAGCTATACTCTACTATTTAAATTATTTGAAAAAATATGGATACAATTATCAATGTATCCATTAAAACAATACATAATAAAATTCATAGAATAATCTCACTTTCTCTATTAAAATGTGATTTTTTTTTAATATTTAAGTAATGAAAATTTGATGCTTAATACCTAATCCGTTGGTTCTTAGACGTTAAATAATATAAAACAAATGAACTATCCATACTTTAGACTTTTTAGTTATTATATTAATTACGATTAATATTTCTATAAATAGGGATTTTTTTTTTATTTACAAACCACAAACTAGTTTTAACTAAGTGACCAACAACAATGAGACAAACCAAAATGTCATTGGTCTATGTTTATCAAGAATAAACGCAATTTATGAGACATACCTTATGTAAACGACTGTAGTCTACTTTCTACACTTACACAGAGGATGTTAACAAAGTAACAAGTGGTGACAGGATAATCCCTTCCCCAAACACAATTAGTCGGGTTAAAACAGAACTTGACTCCACTTTTAATTCTATGCTTTACAAAAAATATAATGTTTTTATTTTGGTAAACTACTGTCTTATCTACCCTAAAAATAAGAATAGAAAAAAAGTGGTATTTTGCTTAAAATTAAATGTCAACTGGACAGTAAATATTTAAATCAACTAGTTAATTTTGTTACATCATAAAATGATTTATATTATGATCAGTGTATCTATTTACAGCTATATAATTTAATAAATTCTGAAATTATTACTTTGTAAGTGAAACTATTACTAAAATTTGTAAATTTATTATATAATTTCTTAAAATTACCGTTTCAAAATAAATATAATTTTTTCTAGTCTGAGTATTTGTTATTATTAGAATAATTTTACTACCGTTACAATAAAATAGTAGAGATCGCATTTCATTAAATATTATGACAGTAACAAAATATTTGTTTTACATACACTTTAATATATCTAGCACTAAATATATGTCACAGTACTAATCTGATCGTGGCAATATCAATAACCAGTCAATACTGCTTTACTCACAAATATTCCTCAAAAAGAGACGCGCAGGCCCTTTTTCATCAACTATTAAACACGCACACATCCATAGTAAGTTATTCACACGCACACGTGCATACTCAGCATGTTTACTGGTTTTTGATATTCACACAGATATGTGACATTTACTAACCTACATAATATCATATAATTACAAAGAAATATGAAAGTACTATATACATATTTATTTAAATGTGAGGCATCTCAGTACTGGAAAATGAAGTACTAAAAAGCATATATGACCTACTTAAAGTTGATAATGGATTTATATGAGCTTTTTTCTACTCACATTATTTTATTCACGAATATTTTAAGATAAATAAATTATCTTTCCCAAATTTAGGAAACAAAACTTAATACGAGGAACCAAACACAATGCAACGTAATAAGGAGAAATGGAAAGAGTTTGTATATTGCACGTACGGAAAGAAATACAACAGAAAAGAGGCTGTAGATATTTTTATAGGCCCACGACAGACCATTTATCAATAACTATTGTAAATATAATAATGATCCATCCATACATAGTCATAATTGCAGAATATAATACTGTTCTAAAACTTCAAGGACATTATATTAGTTATATCCTTTTTCTGCATAGAATACAGGACGGGATAAGATTGAAAAAGGAATCACAGCAATTGAAATAATTCTTTGTTTAAATTAAAAGTTATAAAAGCAACGTTTAAACCTAGCAGCTCTGAACCACAAAACACACACACCTGAAAAAATTATAACATATGAATGTTCATATAAACAACTGAATCCAGAATAAAAATTATTTCATTGGAAATTTTAATAAAGGTTTATTCATACATTTTAAAAATATATTAAGGTGGTGGTCTCCCTTTTATTTTTAAATATTGTCTCAATATAAAAGACAAAATCTCCCTAATTTATTTATTTTTAGTGGCTTATATGTAATTATATCAAGTAAGAAAATCAATTATAAAAACAATAGTAGTTTAAAAATCCGAAAATTCAAATGTTTAAGACAGCAGGTAAAAGCAGTGTACACTATTGCCAAAACAGGAAGATGTCCTTACTTTTTTAAATGATTTTAAGACTCTAAAAATACTTAAATGGACTATAAAAATGTTACTAAAAGTGCATTTATAATAGAACTGTTTACAAATAAGTCTGCATATTATTAATAAAGTATTTTAAATAAAAAGTAGATTCATTCATACATATAAAACATAATGTTCAGATTTTGTTAATATAAAATGTCAAATAAATAACAATAAGCAGTAAATAGCCTACTCCAAAGTTTTTCAATATATTTGTTTTTATGTAACAGTTGATTAATAATTAGATAAATAATATAACTAGATAAAATTAAAATTGAACCTTTGAAGACCACTTGGGTGGATCACTAGAGTCGGGTCTAAATAATACGATTCCAGAAATATTTCCAGGAGTAATTCACAAAGGGCAAAAAGTTATACAGACATAAATAAATATTATTTGTAAGGTTAATACTGAAAAGGTTATGTGATTGTATGTGTTATAATTCAAATCAACATAGTACAATATTTATTTGTTTATTTCAGTATTGTATTCATAAATAAAAACTAAATAATAATATATTCATGGTCATTTTTTCTTTACTCAATTTGTAAATAAACAAAATACTATTGTTTTATTAGCTGATGTACCAAGAAATATTAAGTGGCTATTAAAAAGGGGTGTGTTAGTGCTAATGCTTTTCCTCGTTAACCAACCGTTTGTTTCACAACCGTCGAGATAACCACAACCCACGGAAACACTATCGGCACTCTCTCTCTTAAAAATAATACAATAAATAAATAAAATAGTATTTATTTAATAATCATATAGATAGTACATTTAAATAGTATATTTAGTATATTAATAGGTAATTAGTTGCCCGTAAAAACTAATGATTCCTACAACAGTATAATGTTTTAACGTAACATTGGCGTGCGGGGGCCAAAAATACATTTTATATGCTGCTATTGGAATATAACGTTTAGTTATATTAGTATATTAATTAACTAAGCAAGATTTAAAACATCATATAAATCAATTAAAATAAGCAAAAATAATACATAAAATGACAAGTAGCAATTGGAAGTGTATTGAAACTTTTAAAAAAGCAAAAAACAGGTCTATGAAGGTGTTTTATAGTAGTTGGAAACCAAGGACGAAATGGTGAACCTCCCACATCAAAACATTAAACGAAGTGTGTCAGAGGTTCATTCAAACATATCCACTCGTCTCTTATTTATTAAATGATCAAAATGTTCGTTTGTAGAACTCATGATGTACTCCAACATTTATTTAGATAATTTTTTAGCCACAAACGTCACATAACGTATATTGAATGCATAAACAAAATAGCAATTTAATTGTGAAGTAAAAAAGCATAGTAAAATAGTAAACCTCTACCTACGCCAAAAACATAGGTAGAACATAGGAAGTAAAATACGAGTAACATATTTTAGTGTTTAAACTTTCATATTTGTTAGACGAGTAAATATTTGTAAGACTTGTATTTCAATCAATTATTTATGGCTCTTATATACTAAAATCATGTGCATTCAAATAAATAATTAAAACATCGATAATAATCTGAGAGATGCAATTATGTCGACATTTCGATAGTGCATCATTTAGTTAGAAAACCAAAATCGTTCGTAAAACTTTAGCTGTGAATACAACACTTATCTTGGGCTGATTTATCTAATATAAACTCATTGCAATATATATGATGAATATAATCATACAGTTAGGATCCGACATTAGAGGAATTTATTGGCTTTATTGTTAAATACATGTTGTCTTCTTTGTTTTAATTTATTTACTTATCTTTTGGTTTTCACATAATAGCACGTAGCATATTAAATATTTCTCTCTCTATCATATTTTGCTAATTTGGAGAGTAAGTATGTTAGTAACATAGTAAAAATGTGTTAAGAACTTGAGGAACAATATACAATCTAAATGCATATTTGTAGAATACAATTAAACGATATATTATATATTGATAGTTAGATGATAAATAACGACATTAAAAATAATATCTATGAAAAAAATAAACAGAACAATTTATCGAAAGAAAACTAAAATAGTAAACACTTTTAATCATTCTGAGGCTAATTAATGTGGACCTAAGGTGCTCAAAGTGGTAAAAAAGGATTTATGTGGGGGGAGGGAAGATACCGGGATAAGGACAAAAGATCTTAGGGATAAACTACAAACATGCAGATACAAAAACAAAAATGGTGAAAGTGTGTGATAAGCAAAGTAATGCAGTAGAAACCGGCTGATAGTGATCAGTATGGGACTGACCCCCGTCAAAACTGTGTCATTCACTTCTGTTTATTTTAATACTAATATACAGTTTGATAAATTTTTAACATTTTATCTTTGCGTCAAGTAAAATTGTAGTTTTATATTTAGATTTAGCTCCAATAAAAAGCACGTATGATGTTATGTCTAATGAAAAAAGTCCATATCAAGACCTATTTTTAAAAACTTATACTTTTGTGAATTTATATATAATTTTAATTAAAAAAACTTTGTTAAATGTTTAATGAAACTGATTATATAATTATTTATTTAATTATATATTTCAATAATACTAACGTGTTGATTATAGTGCTATTAGTTCAACTAATGTATTGGGCTTATAAATAGAATAATTTAAATCTAGAACACTTCAAAACAAAAAAATATGTCACAATAAATTTTTATAGAACACATTCATTTGAGTTATTAAATAAATATAGCAATAATAAGTAAATTGCTTTATTTGGGTATTTTGCGTTAAGGCCCAAGTTGCCTTGTCAGCAAAATCTCCCTACAATATACAACGAATATATAGTGAAAAATAGAATATATTTTAAGGAAAATGCTATCTTCATTTAACATGAAAATTATTTTTAGTAATGTTTAATCTTATTACTGGAACATCAGTAATTATGGGTGCAAAAGTATTATTAACACTGCAATAACTATTAAATAATAATGAACAATTGCGGTATATTTTAAGGGATTGATTTCAGATCAATGTATATAATTATTTTGATACAAAAAAAGTTATTTTCAATCTAAAGAGAGCAAAAATTCTTACCAATTTATCAATGGCAGTGTCACTTTTACAAGATAATTTTTAAGTTTATAATAATATTTATAATATTATTATATATTATAGTTTATAATAATGTCTAATAATAATATAATAATTATATTAAACATTTTTATTTATAATAATATATTAATAACAATAATATCTCCATGAATCCATAATATAACAAATATAGAGTTGTAGCTATTGTTTACTATTCTTATTTAAATATGAATATTTAATGTGGGAGAAACGCTATTATTGACATGAAACGAATTACCATACTTTATAAATTCTGTTCATAATAATTAAGTAACAAATCAAATAGCGTATAAGTAGAGATGCACGGAATTATAACATTGCATATAAATCGATAATTATTTAAACTCATAATATTTCACTGTATATTCTAGCCTGTGAGTAGTGAAATATTTCACAGGACATCCCAGACTTATCTCTAATAAACTATGAACAAAGCTGACCAGTTTGCTCTGACCGTTGTGGTAATATGTCAACATAATCCCACCCAAACCCCTGTCCACCCTTGTCCACAATACCCGCACTAACACACTTACATGGAATGGGACCGACCATACATCACTGAGGATCAGGTCTTGGCTCACCCCTTCTCTCGGTCTCCCATGTAACTGTTTAAGGTGGCCCCAGTCTATTTAGGGCACATAGTTTTCAAAGGACACAGGTAGGGCAGATGACTTGTGACTGTATCATAAAAAATGTGTTACAATATTTGGAATAAAATTATGGTTAAATTAAAACATTTATCTGACAGGTGCACGCTTAATGATACGAAAATAAATAAAAATAATTTGTTACTTTCAGTTTCAAACATTTGATCTCTCTTACTTTCTCCAGTTTCAGGAATTCAAATGTAATGATAACAATACCTGTAACTAACAATATATAAAAAAATCCAGACAGCTTTAAGCATCTTGGCTCGATACTTGTCAACAAACTTACTTGGGACATTCATTAGATTTCAACAATAAATTAAAGTCTACAATTCGAGAATATACTTTTTTTTTAAATGTCTGCACGACTGCCGTGCTTAAGAAGTTTTACTGTGCTTCAGTAGATTCTAGACTGCAGTACGATATGCAGTCTTGTGGTGGGACTTTTAAATTTAATACTGTTAAATTAGGAATATTACGTAATTACTTTTTAATAATTATTGTGCTTAAAAATAGATGATAAAGTTTGGTTGCAGCATTACACCGTCTTTTAATATACTTCTAAAATTGCATTTATTCGTTTTAAGGTTTTAAGATTGTTTTCAAGTGTTTCATCAAATACCATACCAAGATACTTAAATCTATCGTACTTCTCTATATATTAACACTTACAGGTATTATATTCTAATTCGTGAAACTTGAGAAACGAAGGGAGATCTAACTGTTTAAAACTGAAATTAATACATGTTGTTTTATTTACGTTTATTTTCATCTCATTGAGTGTGCACTAGTCAGATATTTTGAAACTCTTGTAAGTTGATTCCATTTACTGCAACTACGTTTTTTAGAATAACATTGATCTAGGAACATTTTTTCATAAAATGACGGAGATATTGGCCGAAAATGATTATGATTATCATGCATTATTAAGGTGTCTATTGTCTGTAGTTAAATATGAAGAGCGAATGAGGGTAAACGAAAGTAGTCATTGTTAATAAGCTTGACTGTTCCTTATAAATCATCATTATTGGTCTTTGTGCTTCTTGGCAGGTATTTATGAAACGTTTATTTTCTCCAGTCCTCTCTGTTTGTGCATCCTTTTTTGTTTCCTAATATTCTTCAGGTCGTCCGTCTTTCAGTTTCCGTCCTCTCCTCCTCTTCCCCTCTACTGTTCCTTATATTTCAGTCTTCATTAAACATTCCTTCCTCATTATATTCCCGAACCAATTCTCTTCCTTTTCTTTATATCCTTAATAAATTGTCTTTCTTCTCCCACCATTTTCCATACTTCACTTGTCACAAAGTTCTTCCACTTAATCCCCTCTAATATCTTCCATAACTATATTTCCATTTCTTTCAGTCTTTTACATCCTCCTCTCTTAGTGTCCACGTTTCTGTACCATACAACATCACACTCCATATTTAGCATTTAACTAGCCCCTTTCTTATTTATCTCTCTAATGGGCAACATAACAGTCTTCTCTTTCTTCCAAACCTCACTTTTTCCAATGCAATTCTTCTTTTATTTCTGTATTACACATCATAACTTCTGGAAACCGACTTCCCAGGTATTTGAAATTTTCTACGATATATCTCTTCAGTTTGAGTTGGGTCGTCTCTTACCTTCCACCCAGGGTAACACACTTTGTTTTTTTACATTCATCCTCATACCATATTTTTTACATGATTTTTTTAGCTCCGTCATAATTTTAATTATACTAACTTGGCTTTATTATCTGCTAGTGGCACCATATGATCTGTGAACCGCACGCACTCTATCTTTCTTCTATCCACATCAATTCCAAAACCTCCAATAAAACTATCTCTTACAGTATCTTTCAGATACATATTAAAAAGTGTCTGTGACATGCAGCATCCCTTTCTAACACCACTCATTAGTAAAAATTCTTCTGAGGTTTAATCTTTAATTTTCACTTTTTCTTTTTTGGTTTAAATGAAGCTCCTTTATTAATCTTCCCTCTTTCCATTCCACTCAATATTTTTTCAAAATTTCTATTAACAATGGTTGTTTCACTCTATCGAACGCTTTTTCCAAATGTATGAACACTGAAAAATGTTTTTCAATTCTTTTAGCGAAAACAATGTTTACAGTTATTGTTCTATATTATTCGTCATAAAAATATGTCTGAAAAACATACTACATCGATTTATGAATTGGAGTAAACAAACCAATTAAATCAAGATGGCATAAAGTACTTCTTCAAGACATATCAACTAATTAGAATTTCCCTCTGCTTGTCTGTGTTTGATGTACGAACCACAACATATGCTAAGAAACACGTCATCAGGCAAACTGATTTATATTAAGACAGTTGCAGTATATGGAAAAACTGTTTTGTTTAGTGTTCTAACAAACGTTTTTGATTGTTAGGTGCTTTATAAATAGAATAAGTAGTATATTTATGGTGTTCATTTCTGGTATAATCCATTGATTGTTACTCAGGCCAGCCGTCATAACAGAGCATTACAATCTTCTATACCATTAGAATCAAAGAATATCAATGATTATTCATTGAATCATTGATCAGTAATAATCATTTAATCTAGATGAATTACTTACTTGAATTCAGATATCTGTATACGGGATTTTAGAGTGCGATGAGGTGCTTTGGTTGATATAAGTTTGATCAAGGAAACTGGAACAGACCCAGAAATGTGTAGCTAATATAAAATATTTAATTAGTGATTTGTATAGATAGAAGTTTTGCAAATGTTAATATGTTTAAATATTCTGGAAAATGTAGTCTTCTTTCAGAGTAGCTTTAGAACATTTTGGAAATATAAGAAAAGCATCAGTCACATCATTGATGATTGGTAAGTGTTAAAAAACCATGATTAATTGCAGACAATTAATTGTTCTAGGAAGAGTATTCTGTAATATACTATTAAGACAACTGCAATATATAGTTTAATATATTGCAGTTGTCTTTTAACTATCCCATGCTAAACCAAAAGCCTATAATTGGCATACACAGACAACATTCACTTTAAAATAACACTTAAAAGTGTTTTGTTTGAATAAATTTAATGGAAAGTGAATGGAATCATTCCAAATGCAGAAATAGTACGTATGATGTTATTAGATTATAAATGTGTAGATTTATTATTGATTTTATACAATAAATCAGCATTACTTATTAATTTTTTTAAAGCTTAGTATGCAAATTATAAGTAAAAATCTGATTTAAAATCACATAAATAATACATACAACCATATATTTGTAGTATACAGCATGATTTTTAAGCCCCTTCCTTCAAACCTTTTATTTCAATCATATATTTTGATTCAAAGATATCGATAATTATTATTGAATGTTCACCATTGTTTTCAGAGTGAAGAGGTAATGGTAATAGACGTGCTTTAGAATTGTCTTTGTACTACAAATTTCAATCCATTTTACATTCTTTTAGCCTGATATATTGAAAACAGTAAAATATTTTTAAATATTAAATAAACCATTATTTTAGGATGTAAAGGTAATTTTAATTGACATTTCACATAAATGTCTTCTCATACAGAATATGGAACTTGACTCGTATTTCTTGAATATTAGGTTACTTTAAATATTCCAAAATAATTCAAAAGTTAGAGCATCCACCAAAATGCCACTATTAAAGAAACTTGATATTTATTATAACTCTACCTTAATACTGTATAAATATAAAAATCCATAAATGTACATTACTAAGTACAATAATGATATTTCTTTAAACATTTTGATGTACGAGATTTATTTGTAAACTAAATTGTTAAAAAAAAAAAAAAAAAACACATTGTGTTCACAGTACGTATCTACAGCAAAAATGATGGAGGGAAAAAGGATGTTGTAGCAACAATGGTCGTTGACAGTCCAGGCAGTAAATCACTTACACTGTGGCATGCATGGTGTCACTTCACCCTTCCCACGAATAAAAGACGTTTTATGTCCATTGTATGCAATATTTACTGAAATTTGTGATTCAGTATGTACGTTAAAAATGTTAATTTTATGGTAAAATACGAAAACTACTTATGTACAGTCTTAGTATTATAAACAAACAAAATGATAGTCCTAAAACATATCACTAACGCTTCTGTCACTACCTACTTCTTTATGTACAGTAGTTTTAAATATACGATGTTCTAAAAAAAGTCGTCATAGCCTAGAAGGCTCAAAATATTTAATATAAATACTCAAATATTTAATATGAATCATTAATATTGAAACAAATTTCAGATGTGATTAAAACGTTTTATATTTCATATTATTTCCAGTACGATTATATATGGTACTAAGGTATTCTTTTAACTGTACTAAGAGCATAAGGTGATAGAATGTTTGAACATTTAAATATGATTTATCTTATAATAGTCCAGTGTTAGAAATGTGAATATAGGATAGTTTTTAACATGATATATGTCATAGTTTACAATATGGCCTATGCGGGTACTGTTATGCATAGTACATAAAAACTCTTAAATTAAGTAATTAATTGATATTCTTTGTAACTGTGATTAACATAATAACTGTGGGGGATTGTTAGTTCTCATATTCATATCTTTATTGTCGTCTGACAAGTTGTACATGAATTGACAATGTCATTGTATATAATCTAAAGTCTTATATTAAAAACATGCGACATTCCTAATATTACAATCTAAATCACTAGAAGTTAAGATAGCTAAGGTCGTACAAGTACATTTCATCTAAACAATAAAAGGCTTTACTTTTCAACCATTTAGTTCAAACATGCTTAAAATTGTATATGCTCACTGTTCTAGCTGTGGCAGGTACCTTATTAAACAGTTGTACACTTTCATACATATATGTTTGTTGTGTTTTACCAAGCCTAACATTGTTTAGTTTATATTGTTCAGAATACTGGTACTGTGCGAATGTATCTGACTTCTTAAATTTAACATGGTACGGTTTTCTTTTAACAAAAACCAATTACTGCAAAATAAAAATGCAAGGAAGCGTAAGTATTTCAAGACTTATAAAATGTGGCTTACACGAATCTGCGGATTTGATACTAAAAATGATATGGATAGCTTTCATTTGGGATTTAAAAACCTCTTTAGCTCGAAATGAGTTACCCCAGAGAATTGCATCATTTTAAATGTGGTTAGTACCGATTATTAACAAGGGGAGATGTTTAATCAGTGTTGCACGATTAACTTTTTTTACAAATATTTCTATCTATAATAATTTACACTACCCTTAAGTAATTAAAATTTTTAAATAAAAATACTTCTTTGTTTAACACTGATCATCTCAAAAGACTAATGATGTGCGCAACGAACCTTTTCAGATAACGTAAGAAGGTAAATAAAGATAGTACGAGGTAACATTTCTGATAAATATTACCTGTTCAGGCCGAATCTACACCTATGTCATCTCTAAACTTGACTCAAAGACATCTTAGACCACTCAGCTACTAACGGGACTGGTATTATAATAATGTATAAATGCGATTGTAAACAGCTGATAGTTAAAAAGTCTACAATGACCTACACTTATGATAGGTTGTAATGAACACTAATGAAAATGGTTACCTAATTTGTGATTATTCATGAATAACAAATTATTGAACATTATTGGAGAGATAGAACATCAGCAAACTTGCCTTAGAAGACAAGTTCACTAACACCAGAGTAGTAGTAACATACACAAAATAATCAACTCTCCAATATACCAATTCCTGACTTAGTAGCCTTTAATCTAACCTAAAATTGTAAAGTCACATTTCTCCTTTGTCTCTTTTTTTTCCATTTGTGTTGTATCCTGCCTTCCTGTCCTCTTCCACCATGAAAGTGTGATGATGTGATTATTTTGTGTATGTTACTACTACTCTGGTGTTAGTGAACTTGTCTTCTATGGTAAGTTTGCTGAAGTCCTATCTCTTCAATATACTAATTCTTGGCCTAGGGCCCTTTAACCTAACCTATAATTAATTTATTTAAAAGTAATGAAGTAAATTGTTTTCAATTATAATCATAAAATATGTTGCAATTAACGGTGATTATTCTGTAGTAAGGTTAATGGTTTTTATTCCCTACTTCTATCTCGTCTTGAGGAGCGAGTTCTGAATAACAGGTGTAAACAATCTCATCGTGTTACGTTGTATGCGTGTATTTTTACTATTAGCTGAATCTGCGATTGAAATCAAAGGTTAACAGTTTATTATGTATTAAAGATGTATTATACTATGAATATTAAAAAAACACACGTACCCTACAGTTGGTTAGAATATGTTAAATTGCCTAGTTTATTTATTATTACTGTATGTTTGGAATAAATACCTATATGTGCTATTTTTAATATCATATTATTTACTACGGATACTTTCATATTACTATGCATTACTTATTTTATATAAGAATCCTATATAAAAGAACATTTCACTATCCCTGATTCTGTTATCCCTTTTTAATCACGGCTTTGACGTTTATTCTTAACTCTTTGACATAATCATGTAAAATATGAACCAAAAAAATTACAAATGTAGTGTGATAACAATATATTCATAAAGATACTCTTAAAACCTACGGAATTTAAAAGAGACAAATTCTAATCTTTTCAAAATTCACCTGGACGTGGGATTTCTGAAGGAATTAGTGGTTAAAGGTCTAATTAAGATGAATAAACTATTAACACTTGAACCCTAGGGGATGTACTGGGTTTCGTTCCACCTAAACCTGCTGAGTAATTAGAAACAGCCCCCATTCAATGTAGGGAACCCAGATGAGAACATCTCTTTGTACAATAACCCAATACTACTGTACGTGTATGGGTGTGTAGGTGGGTCAATACCACTGTACGTGTATGGGTGGGTGGGTGGGTCAATTGCACTGTACGTGTATGGGTGTGTAGGTGGGTAATACCACTGTACGTGTATGGGTGTGTAGGTGGGTCAATACCACTGTACGTGTATGGGTGGGTGGGTCAATACCTCTGTACGTGTATGGATGGGTGGGTGGGTCAATACCACTGTACGTGTATGGGAGTGTAGGTGGGTAATACCACTGTACGTGTATGGGTGGGTGGGTCAATGCTACTGTACGTGTATGGGTGTGTAGGTGGGTAATACCACTGAACTTGTATGGGTGGGTGGGTCAATGCCACTGTACGTGTATGGGTGTGTAGGTGGGTAATACCACTGTACGTGTATGGGTGGGTGGGTCAATGCTACTGTACGTGTATGGGTGGGCGGGTGGATCATTACCAAAGTGCGTGTATGGTTGGGCGGGTGGGTTAACGCCACTGTATGTGGACGGATGGGCTGGTGGGTCAATGCTACTGTACGTGTATGGGTGGGTGGGTAGTTACTCAATAATGTTACAGGCACACAACATAGTTCTGTGTTATTGTACAAATAGCCACACTCTAAAACGTAATCTTTGGTATGCATAACATGTAAAAGGGTATATTATTTTTTAAAGATAATAAGTTTGTAATGATATTACCAACAAAACACTTATTTTTTTTTTCTATTAAATTTAGAAAGAGTAACAACATACATTTAAAATATAAAAATAACCTTAAAAGAAGGGACATATGAAAATGATTAGCTAAATATAGTAAATTCCTAAAATTTTTCAATTTATATTTGTTCGTGGAAGAATGTACATGGAATACGTATAATATCTAGTAAAAGTATTCCTTGTTTTTTGTTTATTTTTTATAAATGAAACAGTAAATTTAAATATATCATATTTTGTTAAAATATTTTTAAAATGTACAAATTGTTTAGTATGAGTCTAGTTGTTAGAAATGTTCTCAAAAGTAAGTGTTTATGGTGGAAAAATGTAAATAAATTACTGGAATCTTGTTGCCATGTTATATTTCAATCCAGACATACCAAACTAGTAATTTATTTCCAAAACAACCACTAACGTGATGTTAAAACGGATAGTTAAGAGAGCGAATCAGAAAGAATAAATTGGGATTTTGAGTACTTAACAATGTTTGAATCTTCAAACTATCAAAAATTATAAAAAAAGAAGTACGCACCATTCCATAAAAACGAAGATTTTTTCTATTAGAGAAAATACTTTCTATAGAACCACTACGTTTTAAACAAAGCTATTATTCCCATTAATACAAACAGTTCACATAAGTAAAGTGTTCTATGGTTTGATACTAAAATGTATACATAAACATTTAACGTTTTGCACAGATAGTTTCCTAGCAATCAAAATCAACTCACATTCCTCCCAAACACGCCACTTCAGTCACAACTTCACTCCCTTTACACAATAGTTTCGATATTCTCCACAACCTTAATCCCGAAGAAACAGAATTTAAAACAGTCTCCAATCATAGAAAGTCAAAACAAAATAAAAAACACAACCAAGCCACTTTCATACCCAAATATCCCAAACAAAAAACAGCTTCAAAAACTGCAGACAAAAATAATTCTGAGGTAAACATTCCATTCTTCAATGTATCTGTGGTCGGTGACAGCCATGCTCGACATATCGCTACACTGATGACTGAGAGGACATCGAACAAGACCAACATCACCGGTATTTGTAAGCCCGGAGCGGGACTTCTTAAAATCACGCCTTCATCCACAACACCAACTAATCCCGAGGCTAACTGTATGGTGCTGCTTGCCGGAACCAACGACGTGTCTGCTGGAAGACAACACATCATATTTGACATCTTGGGGAAAATTGTTAACAGTTGTAGGCAGACCTCTAGAGTTTTGGTGTGCTCGCTGCCAACTAGATACGATCTGCCACTTACAAGCCCCATTCACAGGATAGTCTCTCAAGTGAACAATTACATCGAGGACCTATGTAGTCACCACGAAGGCGTTGAGTGGCTGGATTTAAGTTGCATTTCCCGGAGATACTTCACCACCCATGGACTACACTTGAGAGCGAGTGGAAAGCGCCTTCTGGCTGGTCTTGTAGTGAAGAAACTGAGCTGCTGGCAAGGATCACTACAACATGACTCCAAGGATGGGAGGGCATCAACCATCCCCACTAAGCCAATCGTGATACCTTCAGGCCCAACTACACTGCCCTACGAGACCTTCGCGGAAGCCGTAAAGCAGGGCCATCCAAACGGATGCATTCCGAAGGGACATTCTGATGTGGAACTTGTCTGGGCTGAAAGAGAACAGAGCCATTTTTTAGAGATACCTCCTCAAACCTCCAGACTAAATTAAGTAATTCCGGTCTCACTCCTCGGAAATGCCATATTACAAAAAGAACAATAAATAAATAACACATTTTTTTACTTCATCAAAATTCACAAATTGCTACTAATAAAATAGATGAGCTCTCATTGTTATGTGAAGAGCTAAATTCCGATGTATTGTTAATAACTGAGCACGGCTTTAGCATCAACAATATAAACCATTTTAAAATTCAAAATTATAATTTAGCAAATTTCTATTGCAGAGACATCCATCGTGGTGGTGGAACTGCAATACACGTAAAAAAAGAACTTAAATTCATTCCAGTGGTAGTAGGAGAATTTATAGAAAGAGACATTGAAATTACTGGTATAAAAATACAGAACAACAGATTTCAATTTACAATAATTGGGATATATAGATCTCCAAATGGAAATATAGACACCTTTTTACAAAAATTCGAAAATTGTCTCAGATATTTATCAAAAAGAAATTCAAAATTCATATTTATGGGGGATTTTAACATTGACGCTCTCGATGTTAATAATCCCACTTCTAAACGTATGGCCGACCTTTTACAGTCTTTCGGACTGAAATGGTCTATTACCTCTCCCACGAGAGTTACGGCCATTTCACAAACGGCTATAGACAACATTATAACAAACGTGCATGAAGTAGATGTCAGTGTGGTCAACACAGCTATCTCAGACCATTACGGTCAACAGGCCATTATCAGTGATTGTTATCTGGCACGAGATCCCGTAACTAAACGAACATTTAGAGACACTAATCCCAAAAACCTAGCTCATTTAGACGTTTCACTAAAAAGAGAGAGTTGGAATTGTATCAATGTTATTGATCCCATTACGTTACAATTTCAAAATTTTGAAAATTGCTTGAATTTTCATTTTGATGTAAATTGCCCAGTAAAGACACTGAAACCAGCACCAAAGAAAACGGGATGCAAATGGATCACAAAAGGTATCCTAACATCAAGGGAAAAGATTAAATTTCTCACCAAAATATCTAAATACACTACAAATTTGAATTTCAAAATTTTTTTCCAAAATTATAAGAAAATTTACAAAAAAGTCATTAGAGCGGCTAAAGCTTATGATGTAAATAAAGCAATAGCCACATCGAAAAATGTAGCAAAAACTGCCTGGGCTATCATAAACAATAGTGTTGCACAAAAAAACAAACCAATTCAACTTCAAATTAGCGGAGAACAAGTCTGTGATGAGCGCAGGATTGCGGAGGAATTTAACGCCTTCTTCGCATCAGTAGGTACTGATCTAGGACTTCGTCCACGGAGAGTCCAGAATCCTCGCTTATCAAGACTGAGTCCATTAGCTTCTTTGGCATTGGCTCCAGTCACGGAACATGAGATTGAGAAGGTTATCAATGAGCTTGCACCCAAGAAGTCGAATGACGTGAATTACGTATCGACATGGCTTTTAAAAAAATGCTCCCACCATATTCTAACGCCCTTGGAACATTTGATTAACCTTTCCTTCTCATCAGGCGTTTTTCCTTCGTCTTTGAAAACTGCTAAAGTGACACCAATCTTTAAGAAAGGTGATTCTTCCAGCATTAAAAATTACCGACCAGTTTCAATTCTACCAATCATTAGTAAAATTTTTGAGAAGCTTTTCCTGTCCCGAATGCTTGGTTTCTTAGAAAAACATAGTCTTCTCTCGAAAGACCAATTTGGTTTTAGAAAAGGTCTGTCAAACTGACGCAGTCATACGATTAGTAGAAACGATTGTAGAAGGGCTGGAGAGTCAGAAAGCTACAATTAGTGTGTTTTTGGATCTCTCCAAGGCTTTTGACTGTGTTGACCACGACATTTTGCTTCAGAAACTACACACCTATGGGATCCGAGGAGTACCGCTTCAGTGGCTAGAATCCTATCTAACAAAAAGAACACAAATGGTTCAAATTTCCGAAGTACGATCTGGATATAGATGTCTAAGGTATGGAGTCCCACAGGGATCGATACTTAGCCCTCTCTTATTCCTGATATACGTCAACGACATTTGTTCATAACTACTGCATGGGTCACTCGTGCAGTATGCTGATGACACGACTCTCTGCTTTAAAGAAATTACAAATCAGGAGCTTGAAATCCATGCATACATGGAACTGAACAACTGCATTCAAAAATTTGAAGAACTAAACCTTAACACTAATTCAACTAAGTCCAATTTCATGAAGTTCTGTTTACGGAAGTCAGATTCCGAAGGAAATTTGACAGTGGCAATAGATGAAAATGAAATTGAGGAGTTAAATTCAACTAAATTCCTTGGAATATACCTAGATCGGGGTTTGACTTGGAATATACATGTTGACAGTCTTTGCAAAAAGCTTTCATCAAGCATTTATGTTTTGAGAAACTTAGCAAAATTTTGCCCTAACCATATAATGATGACAGCTTATCATGGTTTAGTTTACAGTCATCTCTCATATGGTCTGGCTTTGTGGGGAGGCTGCTCTGCCACAAACTTGACCAGAATATTTAGAATTCAAAAAATGGCAGTTAGAATAATTAGCAAATTACATTATAGAGAGTCATGTAGGCCAGTATTTAAACGGTTAAACCTGCTGACGTTGCCTTGCCTCTATATTTTAGAGACAGCAACATATTGTATGTTTAAAACTGCACTGACAAGAGGCAGAGATATTCACAATCATCATACTAGAAGCAGGGATATATACAGAATTGGAAATCACAGGACGGTAGTCTACGAACACCTACCCTCACAGATTGGTGTTCGTATAATTAACAGACTCCCAGAATGTATTAAAAATGCTACAACGCCCAAGGCGTTTAAGAACCGTCTCAAGAAATGTTTGGCCAAACTGGCATTTTATAGTGTAGACGAGTTTTTTTCATATAATTGGGAAGCCACTGAATTTTAAAATTGATACTGGAGGACATTTTGGAGGTATAATTGGCGAATGAATGGGAATTTGGGTGCGTGAAAAAAAAATGTACGTTTGAAAGTGTTATTGTGATTGAATGGATGGCAAATTTTATTTTATTTATTAATGACTATTGCGATACAATTTTGTCAATTGTTAACAAGATGCAATAAAAAATATATTATTATTATTATTATTATCAAATTTTGAAGGAATTGCATTACAATGTGCATCAAACTCTTTAGTTGAGAAAAAATTTATGAGTAGCATTGTTTTACATTCGGCCTAACATAATGAGACTAATAGATTCACATATATTCAAATGATGAATCATGATCATGAATATTCAAGGATACATGAAAAATATTAATCAAAACATAGTTATAAATACAATTTTGATTATATCAATTTATTGTTTTGCTGTAAAATTATAAATTAACTAATATACAAAGCATACAAATATAATGACAATATTAAATAAAAAATATTTGTACACATTTCCCTTAATTTTTAATAACATCTGTGATATTGTAATGAAACACTAAACCATTATTATTCTTTCAATTATCATGAGATTAAAATATCATACTTTTTGTTATATTTAATATTAAAACATAATACCATCTTCAACTCTAGAATTTTAGAACATGATATTATTTCATATTGAGAAAGTAATCTAAATGTTCAATCTTTAAAAATATATACCGATAAGAAATAGGTGAAATATGCTGTTGTCGTTACAAGGCTCTAATTAAAACTAATACTTCATTGAAATTACTTAATTATAAATTATTATTGATGCCATTTTATTATATAGTTACATTGTACCATACATTATAGTAAATTACATCAATTTCATGTTTATTTGATATGCGAGCAGACTTTGTAGCCGTAACACTATGAATATTTTATATATTTGATTGCTGTCTATTAAAAACCAATTTTGACTTTAATTTGATGATAAAAATCACATACACGTTTTTAATGAGACAAATTTTATGAAAACAGTTATATGTGTAAAGTCAGTATCTTGAGTTCCCCGTGATATGTCAATAGGCAAGCTCGTTAGTTTTGACAGGTGTAGCCCACAGTGATATATCAATAAATGCATTATGTATGTATATAAGTCCAATAACACCTGTTAGTTACCACCTATATGGACGTAATTATTAAAATTAACTTCCTCACATATATTTGTCTCATCGATTCAAAAAAATGTGCAGATAAAAAATTAATCGGTATATTTTTTAAATATATTATTGAATTACCTTTATTATTTTAATCAAGGGTGTCATTTTTAAATAGAAGAAAAATACTGAAGTTAGTTAATTGTCATAAATATATTTAGCTAAAAGTGTTTTAGTTAATATGCATAAATTATTAAACTGTACATATAAAATTGTCAACAATGGGAAAGAAAACGTAAAAATTTCCAATTACCATATTACCATTCTCAGATGAAGATGGGAGCAGAACATATTTATAGTTGAAACTTATTCATAAGTATGTTTATTATAAGATGAAGCACACTAATATACAACGAATTTTTTTACACGAATAGTAAAATAATGTGAAATCAATATACATCAGTAATATATATTATACTTTTTACAAGAATGTGAGCGTAATCTCATATTCAAAATAGAAATAAAGACATGACTTTTATTTTTTTTTTAATATTGCATGTCTTTAATGACTGTGTCATGCTTATCATTTTTATTTCAGTATTAAAATGTTGTTAAGTCGAACCTTTTTCTTTACCTTACTCTCACCTTCCCCATAGACATACTTTCTGGAGAACTTATTTAAAGATAGTAAGAGGAAGATCCATTAAAGAATAGCATTATGATTACTTATAATGTATTCAGACAAGACCAGGCTTGTAATATGTGCTATCTCTAACACGGGTTCAACGTCCTGACGCCTTGGATTGCTCGGCCAATATTTTTTCAAAAAAAAAAAAAAACATAGAAAATCAGCATTTCCGTAGTAATAGTTTTGTTCCAACATTTATTTAACCAATACAAATATATTTAACGTACACAAATAATGGCATATCGTTTCCTATATGAAAAAACATAATTATAATGCACAAAATCTTTACATCTTAGTTAAAAATGATTTATAATTGTTTATAAGAAAATCTCATTTCTTTCATTCCTTCATTCACATAGTTAAAAAGGCCTATTGCGTTTTTTCAACGGGGATTAGCTGGTTTTCATTCAATGGGACAAGCAGGTGTTGAGTTATAAGAAACATGGATTTAACTCTGTGACGAGAGACTAATATTTAAACACGATGGTACACATATCTACAAGTACATTTTAATGTATATTTATTTTACTTAGATATGTTTACCTGTGTAATATGTTTATTAGGTATTAGTTTGGCGTATGAAGGCCATGTAATATGTGTCTTTAATTCATTGAAAAAGCGTTTCCTGATATTTTAGAGCAGTAGGGAAAATTTTACATTTTTTGTTAAATAAGTTCGACCAGCTTACAGAAAAAAAATTGAAAAGATGAAAGTTCTAAGAAAGGACACATTCTCGCACTACTCATGGAAGACGTTACATTGTTTAGAAAAGCAGGATTTCTAGACTCGTTTTGGTTGTGCAGTTACAGCCTTGTCCTCGAGTCTGTATAATACTCGAGACAGTAAGAAACTGGTATTCGTGTAAAATTAGGATATGATCAACAACCCATATTTATATGTGAGGATCAATGTTCAAGGAAGTCACAGTCTAAGCTTATTCCAGAAGAGTTTATACGCGTGATCAATTTGGGAAGGAACCATGACCAGTTTGTGTAGCAATGGTCTTCATACTGGGTAGCCACCCATTTTCAACATGAGTAGTTTATTCATGAGCAGCTCCGTTAGTCATCAGCGTGTTTGAAATAGGTAGCAACCGTGTTCAACTAGTTTAACATTCACGATCAACTAGCATGAATGATGAATTCGGGTGGCAGAACTGATTATCTTGGGTATCTACATGTTATCTACTTACTCAACAGTGATCAAATTTGGAAGAAACCCACAAACAACTTGGGTGGAAAACCGTGGTCTACCTATACAGCAGCCATGATCAATTTGAATAACTTGGATAACCATGATCACCCAGGGTGGCATTCATAATCAACTGGTGTAGCATGTTTTATCAACTTTGGTAGCAGACGTAGATGCCTCGATTATCTACGTGTGATCTCCTTAAGTAGCAACAATGATCAACTTTGGTAGCCATGTGATCTGCTTGATTAGCCAATCGTGGTCTACTCAGGTTGCAGCCACTGTCAGCTTTGGTAGCGACCGGTGATCAGTTTGGGTAGCCACCTGTGATCTACTTGGGTATAATCCATTATGAACTAGGGTAGCCATCCTCGGTGATCGCAGGTAGCAAATTTGATTAACTCGGGTAGTCGGAGCTCCCAATGTATTGGATTGTTGAATTAAAATACATAATTAGTAAAACTTACTTTAATTTTTTCAAGAATTGGTAATAATCTACCAAAAATACCAATGAAGGTTAGATATAGAGTTCGAATCATCACACTACAAAATAAAGTGATCAAGCTCATCATACCATAAAAACGTCGTAATGATAACATGGAAGTAAGCGAAGCTTCTCTTAGAAGACAGCCTTTACAATCCTATTACAATGTTTGTAGTGTCTTGAATTAACAGCTAAATGAAGTTCTCAGCTAAGTGTATTTACAGAGGGGATTACCAGTCAACACTTGTGCCATTACAATGTCCTTTCAACCTGCAAAGAGCAGTGAACCATTCATTTTATCTAATTAGACTATTGTATAGAATGTATGATAGGCTACTGTATTCTGTGATTTACTATGTATGTTTTATCGCATTCTTTATTTAACCTTTATGTGGATATCAAATCAATCATATTAAGACTATTTACACTTAAAATATTTTATATACATTTTATAAAGATTTAAATTAAATGTGTGATAAAAAGTAAACTAAGCTGTATGCACTGAAACGTAAGCCTAAGTAAAATAATTTATTCTGAGTAAAATATATTTTTTTAAACAACCTTTAACCAAATCCTGTTTATAACAATTGTATTTTCAAACTTCTTTGTTGGTTAAGAGTAGCAAATATCGTGTGCATCTGTTTTCCTCATCATCTTGTTCCATTCAAACTTTTTCTCGTATTTTTTTTTTACAAGATGTTAAATTTAATAAACTTGGTGTATGGCTTTTAAGAGATGAATGTTAATTATTTCTTAGGAAGGAAATTTTATTTTATATATGTTGGACCTTTATATATTTATTTTTACTAATCTATTGATATTTCAAAGACTAATCACATCCAGGCTTTTACCAACCAATAAAAACAGAAATCACAGCTAATCCATACTATTTTAAACATTAAATAATTATACTGTAAACAATTAACTACGTGCATTATATGATTTGTTTCTAGGGCATTAATACCCATTTACCCAAAGCTAAGCAATATTGTAACGACACCCAAACAGTTACATTTGGAAATGTATGCGCCAGTTATGTATAAGAGGTACTGGGTTAATATTGATCTATATGCAGTACTTACATTTATGAAGAAGAGAATACATGATAAGTTGTCAACCATATTAAAAGACTAGCTGCGCCTGTTGGGGGCTTCATCCCAGACCCCATCTCCCAAGATGATCAGAAGTTCTACCAAATCTAGTCACAAGTGCTACGGTGGATATATAATAGGTAGATTGTCAAGTGTATCATGAATGCTACCCAAGCAAACTATGTTTGCTCCCCAGCTGATTATAGTTGCTAACCAAGCTGATCATGGGAACTTCCTATGCTGATCACGGGACTTCCTAAATCTGATCACGGTTGCTACCGAAGTGAACTATATAGGGATATCTAATATGATCAGGGGTGCTACCCAATATTGTCACGGCTACTACCGAAGTAATCATGGTAGTTACCCAATCTGATCACAGTTACTACCTAAGTTGACCAAGGGGCTACGCAATTTTATCACGTTGTGACCTTTTGTACTTTTGATTAATTATGATATTTTGTAGCATTATTAGTATTATTACTATAATATTACTATTATTCTTAACTAACTTAATTTAACTACCAATTTATTGGTTATTATTATACCAGATCATTGTCATTTATTGTCAAAATGTTGCATCATAAGGCATCATATACAATATGTATACATAACAAAAATGTTTACTGTTGAGTTAAATAAATGAATGAATAAATGAATACTGCAAGAAAACCTTTATTTATAAAACAACTACTGTGTATGTAAAGTGTTACATTAACATTTAATGAATTACCTGACTATCTAAGTTTACGTAACGGGCTATCAGGCAACAATTAATTTGGGGATTTTAATGGCATTATTGTTTACAAAGAGTAGCAGGTTGGTATTTCAAACTTTAAGTAAATATACACCCATTCTTAAGTAGTTGTTTTAATGTAATTAATACAGAATCTTTCTCATTTGATAAATTCGTGGCAAAAAATATTTATCAAACGTGTAGTCAATATTCTTTATAGATATTACTATTTATATAATATAATAAAAATGTTGTAGTCATGGTGTTTTTATTGTGACTAAACATTAAGAAACGCAGACTATACCGTTTGATAATACTGTATTTGTATTCTTTTATAATTTTCTCTTGTTTTTTGCGGATCAAGATAAAGTAATTCTTTGTTCTTCTATTAGTAATTTGATTTTATTTCTTCAAAAAATATTATTTCATCGTTATATTCCATATTTTGTTTATTTTATCTTCTTTTAACTTTCTATCTCATGTATTTAGTTATTTATTTATTTTAAGGAAAGCACGATCTTCTTTAAGGGCTTAACCTTACACTGCCCACTCCACATTGACTTGAACTGTGTGAGGAACTTATTCAGGCAGTATAAGGGGGCGTACTAGAACAGTAGAAGGTGAATATTCCAGTCTAGGCTAAAGCAGCGCTATCACTAAAACTAGCTCAATGTCCTGACACTTTTAGACTACAATGTCCATAAGTTAATATTATTAACTTATATTCTTAATAACTATAAATTACTTATTTTTTAACATTCTTACGACTATAAAATCAAAGCTTATTTATAAAATTAAATAATCAAATTGATAATTTGATAATTAAAATTATCAAACGTAATTATAAAATTGTGTAAGGTATGTTATAAAGGGTTAAGTATATATTGTATGTAGGATGATAGATACATTATTTGGGAAGTACTACAATCGTTCTGACAGTACTTCAATATTTATTTTATAACAAATATTGGCTCCTAATATTAACCCAATTCAGGCACACTGGAGTGTGATACACACCACGTAATATATTCAGGCACACTGGGTTGTCATACACACCACGTAATATATTTTTTTACATGCAATAACAAAGGTAGGTAATTGGAATTTTTTTACCCATGTAAATTTACATGGCTATTATGCTTTACAGCAGAGATTGTTCGTTCACTAAGACACACTTTCTCTGTAACAACGAAAACTTGGTCTGGGTAGCTACACCCCAATGTGTTCTTTATGTAATGTTTTTATCCTTTAGTATCGATAGTTTAATGTTAATTTTATAGATCTTTTACATAGAAAGAAACTATGCGAAGAATAAATTTGTTAGTTGTTATATAAGAAAGCTAGGTAATACGTATCAACATTTATAAAGCGTGTTGTACTGTATATCAAAACCCAATATGATGATAGGCAAATTAATGGAAAGTTGACTAACTGGCTAAGGAAAACTTATAATTTTTATATACTCCGTTTTATCTTTTATATAAATATTGTTTTGATTTGCATATAGGGATAGGATCTGAATAGTAGGAATTAGTAGGGATAGGGATAGGAATGAAGTATTTTTATTTGCAGTCTAATTTTAATGTTACAAATTTGTCTTAAAACGATATGCAATAATTTTATATGCTTATGAATGATCACAATAGTATAATAAAATAACACTTTCAACGTATATACATTCTACATACGTTACTGATTACACAAATATCATATTCCAAAATAATTTTGAGTTAACAAAGGGAATATAGTAAAAAGAATTTTGGGGTGACACACATCCCACTGTTTCTTTTGTGTCATAAAACAGTAAGTGTGTATGACTAGGATTAAAACTATTTTGTTTTGATTCCAATAAAGGGTTTTTTTGTATTGATTTATTCTTTTTAAAAACATTATACTGTAATTCTATTTGAAATGTATATTATACCCTTTGAAATGTCTACGTACATAGGACTACCGGTTGGTATAAACGGGAAGCTATCCAATCCTGTGATGGGTTGTGCTAAAAGCCCTGAAAAGCAACATAAAAGTAATTAGACCTAAAAGCCAAACGTTACAGCCATCAAAATGAAATCAGATTTGGTGTTTTAATCACTTCCTAATATTATCCATAGCAAAACTATTATTGTTTCTTATTTCACTCGTTATATTTAAGGAGAAAATGAATTATTAAATTGTTATTTGTCTTATGAGCTCATAATAATCTACATTAAGTTGATTACTGATCATCTACTGTAATGTCGAAAAATATATGACAAAATAAGAAATATCATTTATTTTATAAAGTCAAATCATGTATATCATACAATAATAGTGTCATATATCCGAGAATATTGTAACTGTACGGTAGCTGAGTTTACAATATTATATGTGTAACTTAACAGTTTTATTTTAAATTCAACTTATTATAATTTAAATCGTTTGTCAGTGTGATCATATTATTGAAAATATAGGGTCAAAAAATTTAAAATTTAAGATAAAATTACGTAAGATGTGTTAATTTAAATTATAGCAAGTCTTAATAAAATAGTAAAATTCTGTACTTAGTCGAAGGTACTGAGTTTTTAAATTGTGATGACTAAACTTTATATGATGGTTTAGATAGAACCATGGAGGTAGGAGCAAGCAAGCGTGTAGAAAACCCCGAAGAGCAGCAAAAACTTTAGGTTTGTATGGTATAATTTCAAAAAAATACATTTTACAATGATTGATAGCAGTAGACTAAGCTTAAAATAATCAGATCAAGAGATTCACAATATAAAATCGAAAGGTTACTATTAAATATAACAAATCAATTTAAGTGTTACATTACGTTCCAAAATAGGTGAAGATGTAACACTTGTTAATCATTATTTGTAAAAGTATAAATAATGTAATACATTCATGTTGTCTACGGGTATGACAAAATATAACTTATATACTAAACATAATAGAAAGTGACTTAAAATATTCCGATAGGTGAACACATAATAATAATAAATATTAATTGTTATAGTAAAGGACTCAAAATTTTATTGTTGGAAAACTCTGCTATTAAATACCCAAAACTAAGTATGTAAAAATTAAAAATATTTATTTACTAATAATATAATAAAAAAATACATAGCTAACTATACTAAAATAATTATTGGTGTAGTTAATGATCACAACACAAAACATATATGGTCACGTATTGAGGAAAATTCTCTCTAAACTTGATATGAAACAAGTCCCGTGGGGAGAAAACATTTAACTGACCTAACATGGAGGCCGTTCACCCCTTTTACTCACTAACCCCCTTTACCAATTTTTTTAGATTATAAAAAAAGAAACAAAAAAGAAACATAAGGAAAGGATTAGATAAATCGAGTGTCAATATTGTAGGTTAACTATTAAACATGTTTCAATGTAACGACTGTTAAGAGTGATATTTTATCATCACGCGATCTATTATGGGATAGTTTAAGAAGTAAACTGGTTAACATTTCAAGATCAATATTGACATTTGTGTTTGGAAATATGCCCTATGAGAAATATACATTACTTTGTTTTCTATAAAGTAAAATAAGGTAACATAAATGATTGTACTTTTACTAACACATTTTTTGTATTAAAACATTTATATTAGACCATTTTCAAGTTAGAAAAGTGTTTAAATTCAAATTGTGCTTTTAACTATGAAATGTATAGACATTAAATTAAGAAATTTTTCACTCGAATCTTAGTTGCCACCGGTTATGAATAGATCAACTTGAATGTATTAAATATTTACAGGATTTGTATGAAAGTCATGTGATAAGACAAATAATTAACAAAGAATGATGTTACCTTAGTTTGCTATGAATTAATTTGTATCCTTGTTATGTATACACAACACACATGTTAAATCGATAACATATGGAGTTGTGTTACATAATATATTTCGAGAAATGTTTATATTAAATAAATATATATAATTAAATTATATTTAGCAATATTTTTTATACATCTGAGATTAAATCCCTACGTTGAATAGATTACTTCTGTGATTTAATGGTAAGGAGCCTTTAACAACAAAATTGATATAGTTAACCAAATAATTGTTATTTAAAGCAATTTATATGTTAATATAAATATGTAATCAATAATTTAATAACTTAATCTGTACAATTACTTTTTTTGTACATTTTTTTATAAGTAGTTCTCGATTTGTGGTTTCTTATAAATGCGTTTATAGTCAATATAAAGATTAGTTTAAATAGTATATTTGTATAGAATTAACCGTTGGCAAGAACCCCAATTTCTTAGCAAGATTGGTCAAAGTCAAACCAAACAAAGCCGTTCTACAAGTGATTGCAACTGACTCAAGTTAGTGACAAAGTGAACTTTGGTAATTCCAGGCAAGAAAACCTCTCGGAAGATTTTTTGTATAAAAAGACATTTGTATAGCAACTATTACGTTGATAAATTTTCTTTCAACAACATTTGCTTCATAACTTTTTTACTTTCAATTAGATGTAATAAACATATTTTAACTTGTTTAATACCCTTTTAAAGGAATTTTAATAAACATAGGTGTAATTTTAATAATTGTAAATATTCCAACAAAACCTTTAAGGTTTTGGGTGACAAATTATTAAATTTTATTAGTTTTTACTTCATTGTCAACATAGTGATAATGTGTATTATCAATATACATTAATACAGGAATCATTGTAGGCATGATGTTAAATACTCGAGTGATGTTGATAGCTAATAAAATCAATTTGTATTACCTCTAATAACTGAGTATTTTTTAATTATTTCTAACAATGAGGCACGCCATTAAAATATCAAAAACACTAGAATAATAGATAAATATTAATAAAAAGTGTAAATCAAAAAATCAATATTCTCTTCAGGTATAAATTATCCAACAAGTAATATATATTTTTGACAATAGGTACTCTTTTAATTCTTATAGTGTTTTAGTTTTAGGAATAAGATAACGTTACCAGGATAAAATAATATATTATTTCTTTACTAATTCTGACCAACTATAATAACTTTATGTCTACAATGATAGGACCAAGGATATTGAACCGTTGCATGTACTATATATATATGTATATTTTATATATATGTATATTATATATATATGTATATTATATATATATATATATATATATATATATATATATATATATATATTAAATTTTTATATAACGACTTTTGTAGTCACTTGAGTAGCTACTGATCTTAATTTAAGGAAGGTTGTTTAGTTAGCTGTTTTTTACTTATATAAAACTAACAGTTAAAGATGGTGTGATGCATACAATTGATGTCAGCCTCGGTCATGAATTTCTGGGTTTAGTCTAAAGGTCAATACTGATAACACACCTCCCTCCCTCAGAGAACATACGTTCTTGCACACAGTGTGGTTTGTTCAGTCCAGTTGCTGTTCTGCTACAGACCGCTTCCGTGCTTTCCTATACTACTACTCCTGTTGGATTCAGTTTAAAATATTATTTTAAATTTCTTATTAATTCTTACCTTTATTTTATTTTCAATTAACTTACCGCTAAGTAATTAACTAAATAACCATAGCAAAGCACGAGTACTCGGCTAGTAGTTAATAAAACACATTTACTTGCATCCCACTCTGTATCGTTTGACCTTCACTAACATACAATGTTGTTGGGAATCATTGATGTGCATATCTGCACGAACTATATCAAAAAGCTTCATGTCGTCTGCACCATGTCGTATATAAGTCATATGAAGCTGTGGATTTCATTCTTAGATATAAGAAAACGAACCGGGAGTGATCCCTGGGTCATGCTAATATTAATATAGCTAATATTAATATAATAATATTTGGCTAACTAGCCAAACTAATTCCACCTATACCCCAACTATGTAGTGTTTAGTTACAAATTTAATGACAACTGCTGCACAGATTGATATATGTGATATTTAGTCAACTTACGTTACCTAAAAATTTAGTGTGACTTCAGATTACTAACAAATCAAATTTTATAAGTATTCGATTAAAGGCTAAAAATTGAGTAATTTTCCAAACAAATATAAATATTTATATTGTAACTGATAGAGTTAAGCTATTAAGCAGTCGAAGTAATTGCATGAAATGTTATAATATATTAATAATAAATAAACCCTTAAGTAAATTTTCAGCATAGTGTAAATATTCAATTTACATATTTCATGGATCTGGTCCTTAATGCAAACAAGCCCAGGGCAAAATAATAAACCTAACCTAATGTAGGTGTCTAGTGGTCATAGATGTTGGTTGTAATAAAGAAAGGACTATTTACTCGATATTGATACTACGATTACTACAAGTCCCACATTACTACACCTACTAGTCAGGTAGGTAGGGCATATTTAATAGTTAATTGTAATAATGTTATAAATTAATTTCAATGTTATTTGTTGTTTAAAAGCCTTGTCTTATTACGTAATCATTACTTCTTTGTTAAGAAATTTGAGTTTTTTTTATTGATGATATAGACAAATGTATAGGCTTTACGTAGCCTGCAAGCATTAAAACTATTTGTATTAGTAATGAGTATTTTAAATACAAAATCTTTTATTTTAAAAATTCAGCTAAATAAAAGGTATGTATAAATGAATATAATACATTTATATTTTATTCTCATGAAATGTGTTATTTACTTTAAACATTAAATAAATTTTAGTAAAACATTTTCACTATCCAATTCGTAAAAGTTGTGCAAATTGTTTGACAGCCTCACTACATATAAAATTATTTTTACTTTCAATTTTAAAATAATCCTGAATTTTAAATATTGTGCACAGTATAATTATAGACATCATTGTTATTTGATCTTTATTCTTAATTTGATACTAACTAGCCAAACTAATTCCACCTATACTCCAACTATGTAGTGTTTAGTTACAAATTTAATGACAACTGCTGCACAGATTGTTATATGTGATATTTAGTCAACTTACGTTACCTAAAAATTTAGTGTGACTTCAGATTACTAACAAATCAAATTTTATAAGTATTCGATTAAAGGCTAAAAATTGAGTAATTTTCCAAACAAATATAAATATTTACATTATAACTGATAGAGTTGTTGTTATTTTAATTTTTTTTGCTTTTAAAGTTAACTACAGCTCGTAGAGGAACTTATATACAACAAAACTCTATAGTTTTAAAGGAAATACTCATTATTTAATATTTTAATGACTTATTACTGTTATTTTTCTATTTTCTATTTTTTCATTAAAGTATAAAAATTATTGAATTTAGTTTTAAATCTTACCTAGATAAATAAAAAAAATTAATTATCCAAAAAGGAGTTTGAACACAACACAAAACACATATCCCAGAATAAGACGGAATAAATCATGTAATTAGTATATACCACTTAATGCCACGGAAGCTCTCTATTGAACCCCTAGTGAGGAAGAAGTAGCGATGATAGTTCCAATGGTTTGTTTAGCTACCAAAGAGGATATTATCAGGTTTGTTTAGCTCAAAGCGCTGATGGTGTACCAACTGGAGTGTTGAGGGACGTAAGACGAAACTTGAACATAGTATTGGAAGTAATCAATGCCATCCGTTAATCAGATACAGCTTGGAAACAGGATTGGCCGATCGTGCTGCTGGCCACACTCTTATAAGTACGTATGACGCAACGTGGAGGGTTGCAGTGGACTTCCCGAGAGCCAGACTGTCTCCAGGTCGTTGTGTAAGACTGTAAGGGGGACTTCGGGTTGTTGCACTCATAATACTCATCATAGAGATGAGTATTATGAGTGTATATGAATGAGTGTAGTCATTGTTACTATCTGAGTTCGACTTATCACAGAAATTACTATTCATTAATATCCCAATAGACAGGGAAAATATGGAACCTACAGATTTACGTGGAATCCGAACCACGTAGTTTTGGTATAATTTTCAGCTAACTGCCAAGTCTAATACTCAGTCTTCTCTTAAATTGTAAAATGATTTACAACATATTTACATATCATATAATGTCCATCAGCAATTGCTAAGACATGTAAACTTGTTGTGTCAGAACACAGAACACTTGAAAATAAATAAATTTTTGAAAAGAAATGGATGGCTAGTGGTTAAGTTTAAATTTGCTTTAATGGGTACGTCAGAGGAATGTTCTTGAGCGCATTAGTGGAGGGACTTAAGTCTGATTAAAGTGGAATAAATCATGAGGTCCGGAAATCAGGCAGTGGACTGAGTTAGCAATTGATTGATGAGTGATTTGAAACGACTTGAGTAGGTAGTAAAGTATGTAACGATTGAAGAGCAGTCTCAACATTAAAATCTTGTATAAACCTACATATATTCTTATGCCAGGGTTGCGAAATACGTTACAATTAATTATTTTAAAAAAGAATGAGCCTCCCAAATTTTATTACAATCTCGACAGTACAAAATAGGTGAGCCTGTACTCTTATCTGTAGTAGCTGCCGTAGCTGGCAGATAAGAAATTTGTGAAGGTTTTCCTACGAGATTTGTTGTTCGTTTAGAAAAACCTAATGGTATTTTTTTAATTTTGCTGTGGACACGAACAACTTAATCTCCCATAACTACTGAAATCACTTATGGGGATTAAGATTAAATCAGTCATATGATTGTGTGGAGTATATTCAAACAATGGATCTCATAGTTTCAGAGTGCCCCCTGCACTGTTTTACGGAGTGATTAGCTTGCAAAATAGAATCAGTGAGGCAGGTTTTAAATGGCTTAATTAATGGGTTGGATTTAGCTATGTGACAGGAGATCACTTAAAATGTTTACTAGTATTAATATCTATTGATATTTGGAGTTTTTCCAAGTATATAACACAATGTTCATATAATTTAAATTTAAACAATTGTAGCTAACAAACATATACTACACTCCTTCATCTTTACTCATCACACTAATGCGCCCCTCATATTCAGCCATATCTTCTGAATATTGGCGACTTGTTAATGAATAATAATAATAAGAATAATATATGTCTGTGGGTTAAGTAAATCATCTGACGTACAGTAATTTTATTATTGGTTAAAGCATTTATTGAATATGAAACAGTAAATATTTTTCACAAAAAAAATTGAATAAATATATAACATATTATGTATAACTGATTACACAATACTAATTACCAAAGTTCAATAATAATTTATCACCACGACAATTATTTTAAAAGTATATATTATATAAATACATAATTTTTTTATTTATTTTGATATTACAGTTCTTAATAACAGTCAAATTATAAGAAGCCGTGTAAAGTGTTGGTTTGATTTTCCTTTTATGGCCAGCACTTTCGGCTTTTAGAGGTAATTACTTTTATGTAGCCTTTCAAAGCTTTTAGCCCAACCCAAAATGAATAAAGTAAAATAAAACATCGGACAACATCTTGTGTTTTTTAGCCGTGTTTGTGTATGTATAGTTAATTTAATATACTTATAAACATTTGGTATTTGGAAAGATATATAAATGTTATTTGATATTAAAATTTGGTAAATGGACTTTCAGTGAATGGATACAAGAAAATACATTTTGTTTAAATCAATAGAATTAATATTAATATAAATGAGTCGTTTCATGTCATAATTACAATTAGTACTTTTTCAACATAATATTTTATTTTTGAATCTGTTATTATTAAAACAGCCAATGACATCCAACGATTACTTTGAACAATACGAATCAAGATTAACCTATCCTATTGGATACATAGCGGCATAATACTGTAAATAACTAACTACACGCATTATATACTTTGTTTGTAGAATATTGATATATATATTTGACAAAACCAATCTAAAAATGTATTTGGTTAGTATTAAGCTTATGAATAAGATAACGAAAGTTAAGTTATTAAAATAAAATTTTTTTACTATACTTGGCAATAAATAAATTTTTTTATAAAGATGCTACAGCGATTAATTCTAGCAAGAAACAGAATGTATAAGGCAATGCATTTTACGGTAGAAGCACTTATGTGCTGCTCTTTAACGGTCAATGTATCAAATAAACACTCAAACTACTATTTGGCGTACTTCCGCTTTGTGCTAGAGAGGGAGAGAGAGGGGGAGGGAGAGAGAGAGAGAGAGAGAGAGAGAGAGAGAGAGAGAGAGAGAGAGAGAGAGAGAGAGAGAGAGAGAGAGAGAGAGAGAGAGAGAGAGAGAGAGAGAGAGAGAGAGAGAGAGAGAGAGAGAGAGAGAGAGAGAGAGAGAGAGAGAGAGAGAGAGAGAGAGAGAGAGAGAGAGAGAGAGAGAGAGAGAGAGAGAGAGAGAGAGAGAGAGAGAGAGAGAGAGAGAGAGAGAGAGAGAGAGAGAGAGAGAGAGAGAGAGAGAGAGAGAGAGAGAGAGAGAGAGAGAGAGAGAGAGAGAGAGAGAGAGAGAGAGAGAGAGAGAGAGAGAGAGAGAGAGAGAGAGAGAGAGAGAGAGAGAGAGAGAGAGAGAGAGAGAGAGAGAGAGAGAGAGAGAGAGAGAGAGAGAGAGAGAGAGAGAGAGAGAGAGAGAGAGAGAGAGAGAGAGAGAGAGAGAGAGAGAGAGAGAGAGAGAGAGAGAGAGAGAGAGAGAGAGAGAGAGAGAGAGAGAGAGAGAGAGAGAGAGAGAGAGAGAGAGAGAGAGAGAGAGAGAGAGAGAGAGAGAGAGAGAGAGAGAGAGAGAGAGAGAGAGAGAGAGAGAGAGAGAGAGAGAGAGAGAGAGAGAGAGAGAGAGAGAGAGAGAGAGAGAGAGAGAGAGAGAGAGAGAGAGAGAGAGAGAGAGAGAGAGAGAGAGAGAGAGAGAGAGAGAGAGAGAGAGAGAGAGAGAGAGAGAGAGAGAGAGAGAGAGAGAGAGAGAGAGAGAGAGAGAGAGAGAGATGAAGTGTCGTTAAATTCTTGAATCTAATCAAATAGATTACTTCAAAATCAACTCACATTTTGTCCCTTCTCAATTACTTTTAATAGTAAAATATTAATCATAAACCGTGTCATACGTCTATATATATATATATATATATATATATATATATATATATATATATATATATTTTTTTTTTTTTCATTCTTATGACTTAATATCCAAACATGAAATTATTACAAAAGTTAGTCTTTCGTTAGACCTATTTCATTTATTTTGTATTTATGAAACGGTTAGATACTTATTGATTCGTAAAATAGAAAATACTACTCTAGTAACAAAAGTTCTACAATAATATTTTTTATTTATTCTGATTTATAAACTTAAAACAAATTAAATAATTAACACTATACACAATTTCGGTATTTTTTACTTATTAAAAAATATTATAATTAAAGACTATTTGCAGTCTGTTAAATTACCTCTGTATATACAAATCAAAGTTGATATTAACACAGAATTTACCCTGTGATAATATTTGTATACTTTAACAGGTGTACGTTGATATTTAGTAATGAATATCTGGTAAGTTATATTTTTCTTATTTATATCTTTATCAATTCGCTTACATTTCTTAAATAAATATTATTTAATTGTTTATGCACTTATTATGTGTATTTTTACTGTTATATTCGAATTAACTAAATTTAGTTTTGTGCAGCTTTTTCACTTTAAAATATTATTATGGACGTATTATTAAACGAAGTCTATTATTATACCTGATACAAACATTTTGTGTGTCATAAAGGGATTAGAAAAATTATGGAAAGTACTAATTTAGTACAGAAAGAACTTAAATATATTTTTTTAAATGTTATAACTTAAATCTATGTTGAACGTTTTGAATTACCTTTGTATATAAAAACCACAGCTGGTACAAAGAGGGAGCTGTCCAATCGTGCCTCGCAAAAGGGGTTGTGCTAAAAGCCCTGAAGACTAAAATAAAAGTAATTAGTCTTAAAAGCTGAAGGTTCAAGCCATCAGAGGAAAATCAGATATGCTGGTTTCATCACTTCATACTATTTCAGATATATGAGTGTTAATTTTTTTAAATATTTTAAGACGCATTATTTAAATATGTCTTATATTATGACCTAATAATTATATATAGTAAAATAATTACTGATTACACGTCAATAATACTTGACAAATATGACAAAATAAATTGTTTTAATAACATTATATTGTCTTTTTTACTTTCTTTGTATCTCATTATTTATTTTCTGTATTAAATAGTTATTATTTTCTGCTTCGGGTTATAGATATGTTGTTATGATAATTTATTTATCTATAGACTAATATTCAGTAACTAGGATCTACAATAACATAAGCAGAGTGCGCTACAGTATAAGTTTTAAATATCTGCTTATATTTTCTAAAAAAAACTGTTATGGTGAAACTCCAAAAGAGCATTTCTGTTTTAAAATTATTACAGACATAAGTAAATATTCAGATTTAAACCATGACTCGTATTCATTCTTCCCACACTAGTACAAATCAGTCATGAACTATTACTACCACGACCTCCATCCACATGACTCGTATTCATTCTTCCCACACTAGTACAAATCACTCATGAACTATAACCACCACGACCTCCATCCCACCCATACAGGAATGAAGGATGATAGTAGTGGAACTGATGGAGGTAGGGCTTGAAGAATCTTAAAGTAATCTCCACTTAATATGTCTGTGGCTGATGTATATATAAAGACACAATGTTTTATAACAGGAACTTTTGTAACACAATATTTTATTTTCACTTGTAAATTTTAAACAAACGTTTATCTTAAAATCTTTACACATTATAAATGTGTAACATTAACTGTAATTTTAAATTGTTATAAGCTGTATGTTTATTTCAGAAAAAGGGTAAGTTTTTTAACATTGTTTGTAAAATAAAAACAATTAATTAATTGATCTGCACTAACAAAATTAAACTAAAAATTATTATCAATTCCAGGATATACAGAAATATACTTTATATTTGGTAATTTATTGAGTAATGTTGGTATTAATTGTTTAAATATAGTAATTAGTTTCTGATGACATTCATTTGGGGATTTCTGTACAGGTTGTCCGTCTCGCCTACTTAAACCCTTACTCGCAATATATTAGTTGGTTATTTTTTTAATAAGATAAAGGAATATCTTACTACTTTATGTAAGTAATTACGTTATTTTGTGCCCAATAATAACCCTGGTCCAAAAACAAGTTACACTCTTAACACAACAGCCAAATATAATTTGAACAGGGTAAGGAAAAATTTAAGTAACTCAGTCAGTAAACATAAGGGTAACAAGCCATTTTCGATCCTAAAAGTGTTTCTTAGAGATACCATTGAGGATACCACATAAATACAAAGCGAATCGTTTGGTGATGTAAAATATTGTAAATAACACAATGACACCATCGATACCGGAAGGAAAAGAGTGCATTTTTCATAATAAATGTCACCAATATTTTTCTAAGTAACCATCATGATAAGTAAAAAAGTAATTGAAAACTGTAAATAAGACAAAAACAATGAACAGAAAAATTCAACTGACTAAAATGAATTTATTTTTTTCATAAAGTAATGTAATAGTCTACAGTAATACGATTGTATCCCAGATTACAAAATTCGAAAGTGTAGAATTATAATTTTTATGGGATTAGAATATTTTGAGTGTAAATAAATATTCCAATTGCGGTGAATCGGTGTTGGAATCACTATAAAATTGATTTAAAGTTTGGACACTGTATAAACCTTGAAATAAAATGACGTGACATTAGTTACGTTAAATGAGAATATAATTGTGATAAGGAAATAGTCACGGTAGGTCACGATTAAAACCCTTTAACCAATGGGTTAACAAAAGAAAAAAAGAAAAGATGTCAGTTTATAGTATTACAAATAAATCTACTGATATTTTACGTTTATAAATAAATAATTGTTTTCTTAATAAATAAATAGCTCTTGTTATGAATTGTATGTTCAAATATAGATCACACTATACTTAACATATAGATATATTTTGCAATAAAGAATATTTGAATGAAATATATTTACCTTATATGGTCTAAACATATAAATAAGTAAGTTTAAATATTCTGATGGGTAAACAGAAAATAATAATTCATATATATATATATATATTTTAAATTTTTTTTTAATATAGACTCAATTTTTTTAGGTTGTCCATCGTATATGCAAATTACATAAGGAAATCAGGGATAAAGAAAGTGTAAGTCGTGATGTACGTAATTTACTGAAAAATTACTCTTTCTAAGATTGAAATATGTTATTAACTTAGAAGCATCAAGGAAACATTAAGTTACTGAAGGTTTGAATCATCTCCAAAAGTTGTATATAGAAAAGCTGAAAGTCCTTTTGTTCCTGACAATTACAATATAATTAATCACTTTTTTACTATACATTTCACTCCAAATATACAACAACTAATTTTACTTATTTAAATGACAACTCATACATTTCACGCGTGTGGGTTATTTACTCTTTATACTAAAATAGCTTATTAAATTGAATGGAAAAGAACTTTGGACAACAAAATATGTATATTCGTAGAAATGATTACAAATATTAGCCACTGTGTACGCGCGCTGCGTTACTTCTTGTTATGACATTATAGAGAATATTACAAATATAGGGAAAGTCAACAATATATTTTGGATAATTTGTTATGGTATGTACTTTTTTAATTATCAAACAACAATTAGTTGGTTAATTTTTCTGTAAAAAACGAATATTCCCGATGTTGAAATTAACCTTTTGAAAATATATAAACTCATATTTCCAACTTTTTTTTACAAAAAAATCAAATTTTCACAGATGGCAGGAAAGTGCGTAACTACTCTAATTTAACTTTTTTTCTACACTTTTAAAGAAACGTAAATATAACAAAATGTTATATTGTAGTAAATTGTAAATAATTATAAAGGAATGGCAATTAACATTTAAGGTAATGAGCCAAACAGTATTCAATTTAAGGGAATATTAACATAGTATTCACCTATTGATACGATATATTATCAATTTTAACCAAATAGAAATTACTCCACTAATGTACTTAACTTTTATACTAAATACTTGAACGATGCTGATAATAAATATACTGAATGTTTATGTAATCTAACTAAATTATATATTTTTTTATCATATTTAATAACATAGCACACCATTTACATAAAAAACAACTAGGACTTTATGTAATAATAATTCAAGGTGAAAACTACAAAACCAATATCCTCTTCAGATATTTACAACAAGTTATCGTTGTATTGACATTTGATACAAGTTTAAAATATTATTCAACAAATTTACTTGCATTCCACTCTATTTCTTTTGATGTTTACTAATCTACAAATTAAAACATTTTCATGTAGTCAGCATGCATGTGGTATTTAGGTTGTAGTAAGTATATCGCTGTGGATGTAGTTTATAGGAATAAAAAAAGGTCTAGGTACCATGAGTGATATCAATAAGTACTTTTAAGTGGATTCAAACTCTTTATTTTGGATATCTGCCAAATATTATAACAACTTAATAATAATGAATCAAACTCTAAGGTAACTTTCAGTCAAGTAAATGTAACTCGAGACATTTTATCGATCAACTCTAAAATGAATACGATCAGTGGGTAAACCCTAAAAGCCTAAACCAGTTTAGAGGTTTTATTTTTGTGTTATTTGTTTATGAGAGTGGGCATAGAATATTTTATTTTATATTCTAACTTCGTAGTGTCAGACCCACACACTAAAACAACAGGCAACTTGTTTAAAGACTGTCTTGTTGGCATATTAAAAAATATATTAGATTTAATAACATTATAAATTAAGTTCAAAATTAATGTTTGTTTTAAAGTGTTGAAGTGTTAAATGCACAGCAACTGGACAGTAAACAACGAAAGGTTCTTTTTTTAATTTATAGATAATAAAGAGAAATGTATAAGGATCCTGAATAAACAATAAAACTAATTATATCTTTGATAAGCATTTCAAATAGATTATCTTTTTACTATGAAAATTCATTTGAATAACAACATTTCTTATCATATTTTTTTTTCTTTTATCCCTACCTTCAAATTGTATAGACAAACAAGAAAATCTGGGCACTTAGATCACGAAAAGGTTAGGCAAAAAGTTTCAAATACTATTTTATATATAACTGTTATTACAATTGAATTCATAATCTCAGATTAAATGGCCTAACTAACGGCAATATTGCGACACATATTAATACAATGTTTAGTTACAAATTAAACCATAATTACAGCTCAGACCATGGTCTGTCATATATAGGATCAACTTAATATAACTTTAAATGTAGCATAATTAATTAAATACGTTTTATAAATACACAATGAAACAAAATAATATAGTGTAGTTTTCAAACACATATAAATATTAGATCCACAACAGTTATTGTTATTTTATCACTTTATCATTTTTAAATTTTTAATATAGATTGTAAAAAAGTCATTATAGAGGTCAATAATTGTGACGTGTATAAGGAAAAAATCTTTATATGCCATGAATAAAATCTGTATCACCACTGTATTATTTAATAGTTTGATAGTGCGTCTAGACTGTTACCAAATGCCTATCAACATTTATATGTACTAATTTTGACTTTGTTATTTACTTAGAGAATATATTATTTTTAAGATTTGTATCTAATAGAAATGTAAACAGAATCCAATGTTTATTGGTACTTACTTAGTAGATTATTATTTGAAGTACATCTTTTAGGAAGTAACTTTTTATTTATATTAAAAATTTTTTAACAATATATTTAGTCCTTAGGAATTAATGTTAAAATTGAGCTACGTCAAGACCTCGTACATTAATTTAACTGTATATAGTTAAAAAATGTTCCATATATGTATTGTTCTTTTTCATTTCATAAAACTGTTTTGCTACATTTTATATGAATATGTAATCTAACTTATAGTTGAGCTATCATTATAGGTTATTTTTTATCTAACTAAATACTCATGATTTATGTATGGCTTTCATACTTAATTTATATTAATGATTAACTCAAATGTTAAAGTAAACCATAGATATTTTTAATACATAACTTAGTTGTCATTAAACATCATAATCTAGTAAGTACAGTTTTATTGGTTTTAATAATTATTAAAATATTTTTAATAAGGCATAACGTAACGTTTTAAAGGTAATTTGTAAATTCCAAACAGAAATAGAAAGGGAATACTCTACCACCGACAACTAACAGACCACCTCGCGTAGATAAACAGTGGAGATTGTTTTGGGAGATGGCTGTTAAAGCTCCTGGGCTTACTTAAGTTAGCCTTCCTGCTCGTCTACAATGTTTGCCCTGCCATGTCTTACAATATTGCACCAAGGCAAATGAAAATCTATCTTTAATGTTGTTGAAAGGATTACTTCGTTTCTTTTTTTATTTTATTTACTTATAATAATTTTTTGGAATTTCTTCTACTTTGATACTTAACATTCAGCAGAAATATAGGATAGATAAGCATAAGATATCACAATTAATACTACAAACAAAAAAATTATAAGGGGTTTGTGCCTAACTACAAAATACCTTACTCGCATACAACGTTCTTACGTAGTAGTTGGACAAATCTTAGTTAAGTAAAATAAAGATTAATTACTGTACTTCTCCAAAACTATAAGTACTAATAGTATAAATGTTTCAATATGTGATTCATTATTTTCTATTTTGTAGAGTTACAAATATTATATTTTCAAATTGGCTATTAAAACATGTTAAACCCAAGTCATTCGTAAACCAATGACTATATCAAAAATTACAAAAGTAATATTTTTAAGACAATTAAACTACGAATCAAATGATATGACCTTTTCATAGAACAAGATGAAAAATAACTAAGTGAAGATAATTTATGTGACAGCTTGTATAATTCAATATGTCATTACACTGTGTAACACATATGTAACATCTGATAAGTTATGAAGTTATTTGTGATAGTCTTAAATCAGCTGACTAGCACAACAATAAAATGTATGTAAACTTCTGATTTAAGACTATCAAAATTGATTTTATTATTATCAGCTGTTACATGTGTACTGCCTATGTTTTACTGGCATATTGCATTGTACATTCTGTCAGATAATTAATATTTTCTTAGATATTTTTCATTAGATATTTTCAAAAGCTTTATCATTTTATTTGTAATTGAATTGTCCTTTAAAAAATTTATGTATTTTTAAATATATTTACTCGTTTATAAGTAATTTAGGATTACAAATGTTAAATAGCCACCATTTTTTAAATAACGATACTGGAAAACAAATAATTTTTCTCAAATGGATGTTTATGTTATGAAGGAACGTATAAAATTGCAACTTTATAAATAAGCAGTATAATTGATAAATAACTTAATAAATAAAACAGTAAAAAAAAGAAAAGAAAGAAACAGAGCCTGCAAGAATAACTGAGGTGTATTTGAACATTTTGATCATAATTGCACACTTTAAATATGATATTTGTAATTCTAAATGAACCATATAAAATATGGCGAGTTCAGAGACAAGCTGTATATTATTGTTATTGATTAATTTGGATTACACTCTGTTCAAATAATAAATTCTATGTAACATTAGGAATATTTAATTTTGAGTAGTGATATATTTATATAAACTATTGGACATACTAAAAGTATATACTGACCAATTATTGACAAAAACCATTTAAAGGAATACTTTTACATAATTATTTTTAGTTCACAGATGGTAGTTAAATACATCCGATTATAATAATTTACAAATTAACTCCTACTTCATCAGACAAAATCGTTCAGGCTTATCTACTATTCATTAAGTAAACTTGTGATCATAACCACACCACGTGTGATATTAAATCTGAGTTTAATAGTAAAATTGTATTTTATTGGACCGTAGTATTGACACTGTATCATAACTTTATGATAGACACATCCAAAACATAAGACAGATGAAATTAACGAGATCATTAGACTCATAATAACATTAATTAGACTCTTCAATAGTAGTAAAGTATTCTTGCCATTTAAACTTTCATTACATTTTTAATGGATAATTATATAATATATGTATTAAACTCGTATTTTACTGAAGTGTTATGTATGTGTTAGTAATCTGGATTGTAAAAATAGTTATGTTTAATTTAGTAAACAAAGATTTTCATAAAACTTGTATTATCAAACGATCCAGTACGTAAATTATTATTTTTTTAGTCCAACATTTCCTTAATTGTATTTAGTAAAAACATGCGTATCTTAATACTGATAAAAATATTGGTTTAGGTTGACATTATTTATCTCAACGTAATTTATTACAGATATATTTGACATAACTTGTGGTAAAAGGAACTTTTGGGACAGTCCATTATCGATATTGAGGGGGAAGATGAAGGCCACTAATGTGTCTATAGTCGGTGGTGGTGGTCCAATACTAACTTTCATCACAGTCATTGATGTTTCACTTGGATAAATTGGTCAACATCTTACTTTACCTCTTCTACAAGGTAGGTTATACAGAAACTGAGTTTTTTAGTGAACATAGATTATACTGACTAACTCCTGGTATTAATATAAACAGATTTTACAAGTAATAAAATAAATATTAGACACTAAAGGTATTTTTTCAGATCTGTTTACATTTATTTGATGTAATATGGAAAATGATTAACTTTATTGCTATCCAAAAGGAAAATTAATAATTTAAGTATGCTTTACTTGTTCGCTTACTTATGACATTACACTTTTACAGTTCTTTTCTGTGTCTTATTTTTTTTTATTGTCTAACTACTAACCTACTAAAAAAATATATCTTTAGTCAAACTTAAATTATTTCAATAAATCGTTCAAAAACATAATGTATTATCCAAAATTGACGTAATATGACTTTCCTTCTTCATTACTGCTATATTATCAAGGTATTAATTTATGTTTAACACAGGACTACGTTTTGTTATCATCTCTTCAGAAAATGTGCATTACTTCTCTAAATTCCCAAATCTACATTACATTTTATATAAAAGACCTGCTTCATATAAAACAATATTGTTTCACATAAAAAACAGTCGTTCCGATTATATTTAAATTCCGACTTTTTTTAATAACATTTAAACAACGTAATTTATTAAAATTGAACATTCTATAATGGTACTTTCTATTTCAGGGGAGCTCACATTTTTTTATATTTATATCTCTCTAGTTTATGAAAATTTGATGCAAAATCTAAAAACTGTAATTAGCGAAGTACAGTAATTGAGAACCACAGTTATTTCATTGAATGGCAAACGTAAATTATTGTATATGTTAATACATCTGTATTCAATTCAATTTAAATATATTTATTACTTGCAAAAAATTACAATTTGTACAAGCAGTTTATATTCATCTTTCTAGCTCTAGGATAATTGAGGGAAAACCTACAATTTGTTTACAATTATAATGTTAAAATTACATGTGAAACATATTTTACACATATATATTATAGTACTTTTTTTTGAACTTCCTTAAATCAAAAACAATGCAACAATAAATTAGATAACAATAATTATAAAAAATTTTAATAAATAACAAAACAAACAATAGGATAAATGTAACATTGGACTATTATATATATATATATATACAACAAAACAACTCAATAAAATCTTTAGAATAAAAAAAAAAAAAAAAACACAACAAGAAACCAGTTTTAAATCCTAAAATTTACAAACTCAATTATACTAAAAAAATTATTAATTATGTGAAATAATTCAATAAAAAATAAATCATACCATATTTTTCTCGCCTATCATTCAAAGACACAAAAAGAAAATCTTAAACTAAAGGTTAATTTTAAAAAGAAAGTTTATTGTTTTAAAGGTTATGGTTTTTGAATTTACGTCCTACAAATGACTTAAGGGTAATTATTATGGTTGTAGGTCCTCACAATACATCGCATACTTTGAGAAAGTTTAAAAGGTACTGTTTGATTATTGTATAATTTTAAAGTGCATAAAATGAAAAAAAGGTGTTCCTTCAACCCACCGTAAAGTATATTAGTAAAATAATAATAATAAAGGAATGTATATGTATAAGAGTCAAGTCTTATTATACATTTATTCTCTTTGTTGGCTAGATAGAGAAGCGTGTCGTTTTGAGTGTGGTCTCGGCCACAACAATGGGCTGCTGCATAGTGCATATATCACTCCTTTGTACATTTGTAATAGCATTTATTTAAATGATACGAAATTGTAATTACAATACGATATTGCACCGAATAATTCTTCATTTAAATTAACAATTTATAACATGGAAATGTACATTAAACTAGTGCCCATATAAATTATCATTACTCAATATGCACATTTGTTTTCCTGTGGGGTTGTAGGTAAAACGTTGGGCCTTTTCCGTTATTTCACTATCACTACTTTTTATCGCAATCACATTAAGATTAGGTTGTTACTTTGATCACAAACTGGTAAACCCAATGGTTTTACCACCGAATGCACTCTCCATGTGAAAGTTCTTATAAAGCGATAAGATAAGGTCAGTGATATCGGATTCCTAGTGGATAAGAAATACCACAGTGGATTGAAAAATGATTGGGGAACACTTTTTAAAGCAATAGAATTTTAATCAAGCGGTAGTTATTTAACGGAAACAAAAAAAGTAGTGGTAGTAAAAGGAAAGAATTTGAACCATTATTTATCAGTCACACTATCGTTTCAAGAGGGGTTATAGAGAACAGTACCACATCTCAGATGTATGTACTAAACATGCTGAAGAATTCATCTTGTAATGTTCATATATTGGTGAAAGGTCAAGTTGAATGTAGAAGACGTGTCAGGTTTCCTTCCAGCAAAGTTTTCCTTTTATAAGCATTTTTTAGCACAGTAATCCTTAGCATTTCAGTAAATATTTTATTTATATTAAATTATTTAACTCATAGTGGGTGAAATACGCAGCTTTTGTATCTTTCTATTTTTAAAGAACCGAAGGCCGACAAAAGTTTACCTTGCGTCATAGGTCTTCGTATAATATGAACTAGTTTAAGTGTTTAGGAATTACGATAGAAAACATAAATAAGGTTAAAAATAGTGTAAATAGTGTACATAATGTAATTGTTTATGACTTTAGTAGATAAGTCATAAACAATGCCTTATCTAGTAAAGATTTTTTTTAAATAATAGTTTTGCGTAACACTAAATTATAACTTTATATCGGAGCGTAAAACAACAAACGTAAGTAAAATGTTCAATCTTCTTTGCTTTGTAATAGCAAGCTATTATTATTTATGATTTTATATAATTTAAAAAACTTCATAAATTTATATGGAATGATACATAGCTATAAAATAATAATAAATAAGTTCAGTAAACAATAGACACACTGTGAATACCGTACACAGATGCTAACGCGTAAATAACTCCGACTGTAAAGCGCGTCGTGTCGTAACTTTTCATCGCCCGCAATCTTATTCAATTGACAGTTAAATAACACTTTAACTTTTGGGTACTATCGTTAGATATTTACAATAGTCATGCTTTTATAGACATTTATTTATCTCAATGACTAGTCAAGTGTTTAATTTTATGTGGGGTCTAACGACAACATAGGTATACTACGAAAATTAATACTTTTTATATTTATATATGTGTTTATTTAAGGGATACGCCAGTGTAATTAAAATATAATATCAATGTAACAGTTTTATATATCCTTGTATCGTTTTGCATAGTATAGTCATCATATGATAATATATTATGTTAGTATTGTTATTATTGTTTGAATGTTATCCGTTAGCATTGGATAGCTTATGATTGAAAGAAAATATCTGGAGATTTCAAATGTTAAAGTGTTTAAGAAACAAGCATAACGATTCGACATGTAAAACAAACTCCTTTCGTCTTCAGGTGTACTTACTACATTAGTATACATATAAAACCATTTTATTTGTCATCTTAACCCATAATAATGTTAATATAATACTAAAACACATGCTTAGACACCATGTAAGACGTTCTTAAAATTTTTAGATATACAATAAGTAAGTAAGTACACGTGAAGACGACTGTTATAGATACATGTACAGTCAGAACGACGAAGTACAGGAGATTGTTATACCTGTCAAACGTTGTGTTTGAATGTTTCAAATCTCTTGTTACTATTTGTAACCAATGTTAAGGTAAATACTTAATTTAGTTACTAATAACCAGTAAACGTGTTATTGGGTTTCAATTATTGAGGTCATTATTAGCTGTCAAACATGCTCAGGGTATTGATTAATATATTAGACTTGTCCAATAGCTGTTACAACTTGTCAAGTTTAATTAAGCCTGTCACGTATAACTAAATGTAAAGACAGTTTTGAGGATGATTGTTAAAGTGTCTCAGCCATAGGCAACATTTAATTTATAGGTATGTAAAAATATGTTATAAAGTATATAATAAGCCACAGTTCAACGAAATGTGAAGTGTATTAGTTGTTATTAATCGAATTACTTGTATCGTATAGAGATAGTAACGGACAACAAGAGTAACATTTACACAACAGATAGTAATGGAAGTTAACATTTTCACATTACTTTAATACATTTAGAACTGAATAAATTAAATAATAATAGAGTTAATTATTGTTTACTCTATTAAAATTATTATTTAACCTTCCTGCACTTAATTTTTTTTTTTATTTTATTTTATTTTTTTTACTTTACTATACTTTGTTTCCAGCATCAAGCCATTTGGAAATTTATTTATGACTTTAATTTATCGTAAAATAGGTAATTGAAAAATAGTTGTATAATGCACAGGAATTCGTTTTTTTGTTCGAGTTTGGGATTTAATAATTCAAATTATTGGGTTTTTAGAATGTCATTCAATTTACTTTCACAAACATAAATATTTTAATTACAGCAATGTCTACACTCGTTATTATTTATGCTTAATATGTATCATGTATGTAACAATAAATATAAGTCATTTCACAATAAATACTGTTTTTACTAGTGTCAGAGAACCAATATTATACTGTAAATAAACTATTTTCAATAGCATTTTACTCACAAAAACACTGTTAACTGTATGCTCATTATAATATACATAAAATTCACCAAAGTTTAGATAAAAAAAATTCAATAAACCCTACCATAAGAGTTACCATAAAAGCTTTCGACTTAGTCAAAATTAAGATAACTTATTTAGATCCGTTTTACAGCTTAAAGCCAATGATGGGGGGGGGATATATAGTATATAGAACATGATCCACGTTCCATGAGGTGCTTTTTATGTATCTAGATGATTTTGAATATAGTTATTTAATTGATACAAATAACAGCTATAAATTTTATATTGGGTAATCATTGCGAAATTTTAATGTAGATTAAAATCGTAATGTCGTAATGTACGATTGATTTAAACATAAAATCACATATATTAAATAAGAATAATAATACAAATTGTAATATTGCTTCCAATGTAATATTGTTGCTGATGGAGTCACGAGTGACAGGCCGAAGCTGAAGGCCGAGGCGAGACGAGCTCTTTGAGTGATGTGATTGGCACGGAGGAGTTAAGGGATGGGACGTACATGTTATTCATTTTAGTTACTTATTTTGTCAAGAAATATTACTAGGAATATACAAAATCATAAATTAAGGAGTAGTCATGATTTTTCACTGCCGGTAGAATGATATTCGGGTTTTTACTCGGATAAAAATTCACGCTTTAGAATGATTAAACAGAAAAATACTAATCTATTGTTTTTAATAATTTCTAACAAAAAATAACTAATAGATCCAATTTTTCATTAACTGGTTAATACTTGGTTATTTCAACAACCAGAAAAAGATAATTATTATATGAACAGTTATTATTTAAGTGCACTGTAGCAAATTTACAGAGGACAGCCAAGCCTCTACCTATATCATTCAACCTTATGGATCGTATGGTTATAAAACACCATCCTCCCTATATATAACGATTTATAGTTAAACCCATGTTAATATTTAAAATGTTTCATAAATTAATTATTACTGGTTTAAAATATATATTTTAAAGTTTTAAGATTATTATTATTACTATTCCCAATTTTCAATATATTTTAAAATTTACTTTTAATGGAGGATTAGTGATAAACCTTTTTATGGTGAGACCCATCCCCCTCACCAAAGCTGGAAAGCGTGCCAACTGGGGGGATGGCTCAAAACAAGTCAAGCGATGGGATCACGGGTGGCAGTTGGAGGGTCAAATTAAAACTCGGCAGCTGAGCAAAACTAATTTATTATCAAGAAAACAAAATATTAATCAATCAAAAACGGCAGAAGGCCACAAATTTAATTGGCAGAAGGCCCCAATATCAATTCGCACTTAAATAAATAACAAGAAACACTAAAATTAACAAGATAATGACAAAAGCTACAAAAACACATAACGCTACAAATACCAAAATATAACAATTACAACCTGCATGGCCTATCTGCAGTTTAGCCGGAGACACCCAAAACGTAAGAAATTAAAGACCAAGTTGAAAGTGAAAATTTAGAAAACTTTTGATAACATCAATTAACCCGGCAATTTAGCCCACATCCCATGATTCCACCGAGGCCAGGGAGTAAGCCGGAATCCCTGGGTGGCTCCGAATAGGAAGTTAAGTAAAAGAACAATAATCCCCTTTTGGTGAAAGTTTAAAAATTAAACAATTTAAAAAATATATAACACGGTACCTTTCTAGTAAAAGTCCCTTCAAGACCCCCATAATACACTACACGAAGAAATAAATAACTAACTCTAACTATGTCACTAGGCCTAAACAATAAATAAATAACCTAACCCATAGGGACCTAAAAAATATAAAATCTAAAAAATATAACAACAAAATAAACTAATTAAACTAAATAACAATAAATATGAACATCCAAAGTTCTTTGTGTATTTTAAAAGTTTTTTTTTTCATTAATTAAAGAACATATAAGTCCCCATTGCTGTGTTGATCCTCGCCCAGTTAAAGTTCATGGTTCGTTCCTAGGCCTAGGCCACATTAAATAGTTCCACAAACTTTTTTTCTTCTTTTTTTTCTTGTATATTTCATAAATTATCACTCCCAGCTCAGCCGCCGGGAAACAAAAATGGAACGCACTGACCTGAGGACAGAAGAACAACACCCAGATGTAGGGATGGCAGTGTAGTCGAGACACAGGCTCTACGTCATGGTCCTCAGGCCAGGTTGGCAGTGTAGATGGTCAACCTTCCCCGGACGGCAGGCTGAAGGAAACGTCCCACTCAAGGACCCTGGACTGCAAGGTCAAACACCACAATTAAAAATAGTACAGCCACAACAACAAAAATACTACACATAACAACTAATACATGAAATGGCAAAACAAAACAAGAACAGACAAAATTGTACATGATTGGAGCACACTACAAAATAAAAGATCCATTTTTAGGCTATGAATAATTATGTTGGAAAACCAGATTTAAAACAAATTACAACTTAAAAAATTACCAAATAATTAATTACGTATATGGAACTAAAAATGACAAACTGAAACTAGGCTATTGATACAGGAGCAATACGTTATAACATGAAAATCAAACTACCCAGATAGGCTAGGTTATTGTCAATGAACAAAAATATGGTAAATCGGTAACTCCAACTGAAAAAAGGCTCAACGAAACAATATACAGAACTACTATTAAATATAAAACCAGATATAAAAAGCAATTAATGGTAAAAAGGTAACATTGAGCACGTGGCTCGAACCTAGGTTAACAAATATCTCGACAAAGAACATAAATTGAACAAAACCCTGAAAACACAACGAAGCCCGATTAATATTATCATTGAAACAAAAGTATTTTCACCAAAAGGGTGATTAGGTATTAGATATTACAAAATGAACAATTACGTTTTGGAGTCTCTAGCCGGACATGGTTATTACTGGAGGCGTAGAACAATCCAAATGACGGCCAACCTGACAGACAAGAGCTGGAACACGGAACGAACGAGTCCGAGCCAACGGCCACCAAAGTAAAGCGAATCGCCGGGCACGAGCGGTCTCAGGCAGCCCGGCAGACAACGACGAAAGCAACGAAATGTACCGGTCAAACGATCCGGTACAACGGTCAAGAAACTTATACTGGTGTATTTTGTCCCCATAAATGAATTTAATAATTTGAATAAGTTGGATATATTCCATTATAAAGAGTGTTAAGCTCATATTCTATAATAGGTCGACATTTTAATCATAATAACGTAATTCAAACAGTTAAATCATCATCTAAAACGTTGTGAAACAGTTTCATGTTTATATTTCAACATTTATCGTACTAAGGGCCGATTGTGTTTTTAATATAAGTGGTTCCAATGTATGTACAATATGGGCTTGCCTTTTAATTAATTTATGTTTAACTCAAAGAAATGCCAATTAGAAATTTGTTTTATTAATGTTTTGCTTAATATAATTTTATTTAAACATTTGTTGCTAATAGGCTACAATTATTTAATTAAAACATCATTAGATATATATATATATATATATATATATATATATATATATATATATATATATATATAAGTAAATTGTGTATTATGTTTATTTTGTTCCCTTTTTTAGGATTAAAAAGAATTTTACACACGTATGATAAAATCATACCAAGTGGTTTGTTAAATTAAGACTATACCAAGTGCATTCTATAATTTTTGAACTAATATACCACAATTATTGATTATTTTTCATAGGATCTATTCCATGATATAATAGTTTTGGCATACTTTTTAATGCACTTTTTAATTGTTAGGTGTGATATGATTCTCATCTGTACCATGTGGAATTTATTTAATTGTAAACTACATAATTACAAGTACCCCTGACCAGAGGGTTCTGACATAACTACTAGAAACATTGCATAACAACATCAAGCGTGGCTGTTCATTAGATGGGTAACCGGGTGAATGATCCTGTACTTGCACGCAGCCCATCTGCCCGTTCACTGGTGTGATGGTACGTAAGTTATCTTTAAGATATTGTCTCTAAGTTAAGTAATAAAGAAGGCTTCTTAGACCTAACTCTTTCACTACTGTGGTGGTGCGTACGTTTCCTTTAAGCTGCTGTCTCCAATTTAAGTATTAAAGAAGGCTTCTTAGCCCTAACTCATTCACTACTGTGGTGGTACGCACGTTTCCTTTAAGCTGCTGTCTCCAATTTAAGTTTTAAAGAAGGCTTCTTAGCCCTAACTCATTCACTACTGTGGTGGTACATACGTTTCCTTTAAACTGCTGTCTCCGATTTAAGTATTATATAAGGCTTCTTAGCCTTAACTCATTCACTACTGTGGTGGTACATACGTTTCCTTTAAGCTGCTGTCTCCAATTTAAGTTTTAAAGAAGGCTTCTTAGCCCTAACTCATTCACTACTGTGGTGGTACATACGTTTCCTTTAAGCTGCTGTCTCCGATTTAAGTATTATATAAGGCTTCTTAGCCTTAACTCATTCACTACTGTGGTGGTACGTACGTTTCATTTAAGCTGCTGTCTCCAATTTAAGTATTAAAGAAGGCTTCTTAGCCCTAACTCATTCACTACTGTGGTGGTACGTAAGTTTCTTTAAGCTGCTGTCTCCAATTTAAGTATTAAAGAAGGCTTCTTAGCCCTAACTCATTCAATACTGTGGTGATACGTACGTTTCCTTTAAGCTGCTGTCTCCAATTTAAGTATTAAATAAGGCTTCTTAGCCCTAACTCATTCACTACTGTGGTGGTACGTAAGTTTCTTTAAGCTGCTGTCTCCAATTCAAGTATTAAAGAAGGCTTCTTAGCCCTAACTCATTCACTACTGTGGTGATACGTACGTTTCCTTTAAGCTGCTGTCTCCAATTTAAGTATTAAATAAGGCTTCTTAGCCCTAACTCATTCACTAGTGTGGTGGTACGTAAGTTTCCTTTAAGCTGCTGTCTCCAATTGAAGTATTAAATAAGGCTTCTTAGCCCTAACTCATTCACTAATGTGGTGGTACGTAAGTTTCCTTTAAGCTGCTATCCTCAATTTAAGTGTTAAATAAGGCTTCTTAGCCCTAACTCATTCACTACTGTGGTGGTACGTACGTTTCCTTTAAGCTGCTGTCTCCAATTTAAGTATTAAATAAGGCTTCTTAGCCCTAACTCGTTCACTAGTGTGGTGGTACGTAAGTTTCCTTTAAGCTTCTGTCTTTAATTTAAGTGTTAAATAAGGCTTCTTAGCCCTAACTCATTCACTAGTGTGGTGGTACGTAAGTTTCCTTTAAGCTGCTGCCCTCAATTGAAGTGTTAAAGAAGGTTTCTTAGCCCTAGCTTGACCTAGTAAAATAAAACCTCCTTTATATTCGCTATCATAAATATATTAAAACATACTAGTGATGTATGCATATTGTATAAGTAACTTAACTACATAGCTCTAAGACAAAATGATTCAACTGTATTTGTTGAAGTGAGTAAAGAAAATTCCACTTAGTGGTTACCAATGTACTTCATTGTGGATACTACTGAAGACAAAAGTGATTTTTTTTTTTTCTTTTTTTTTTTGTATAGTTAGTTTTAGAGAGACAACAGAGTGTCAGGTCTGACATTAAGAAGTCTAGTACACGTGATTAGGAAAACACGACAAGCTAAGTATCCGTAGGCACCGGAAGTGTTAAGCTATTACGATTGCAACAATAGCTTAACTTTGTATTTAGGAAAGATTCAACAGTTCACTGATAAAGAGTTTTTATCAAGATAAAATTGTCAGTGCCTATGAATCTAAGAGTATCCTAGTAACGTGATGAAGAATGAAAAAGGTTGTTACCTTCTAATATCAAGGTGAACTCAAGTTATTTTACTAAATACTAGTATTATTTATAAATATGTGTTGTCTTATTGTTGCTGACCAAAACACGTACATATATGTCATGAGACTGTTTCAAGGAATATAAACAACACTTCTGGATCTATGTTCAAAACACCTGTCAGTGTGAGACGTGACATGTGATGTTTTTACGAACCTTTCGTGTCCGTGGTGTACTAAAATATATTATATTATATAATTTTCTAATAATTTAGGGGTTTTAGCTCATGGTCAATAATATTAGTTAGTTTTCTACTACCTTTACCTAAAATAGTAATAAAGCTGAGAATAATTCGATAAATGTATGGATATGTAGTTTTTACTTAACATACAGTAAGATAATTTAAATTTCGCAATATTTAAATTTGTATTTTTTTATATTATTTTATACATGTTGAAAATTGAACTTATTTACTGTGTCTTTTGGTAAACAAATTAAGGAGTTCGTTTTTGAATATACAGTCAAATCTAAATCTAATAAGAATCATTAGTGTTTTTGTAAACCTAAAGTAAATGATTGGTGAAGTACATTCGAGTAAAGTAAAAAGACTCGTATTACTTATATAGTCTTCAGTAAAATATTTTGTTTAAATGTATTAAATTACTTCCATGAAGTGATCGTCATACAACGAACGTTTGTTAAAATAGCTGTTCAAAATGAAATATGATAATATTTCGCTGTGAACTTCTTTGATCTGAGAAAGGTAAACTTATTTACTGAAATCAATTTCCATAGAATTTTTTTTAGTTTGATTTTTAATAAAATTTTGATACATGTTATTTACTTTTATGTAGATTTTACCAACACATAATATATATTTAAGAAACTATTGTTTTGAAATAATAAAACAGAATGTATCTATCACAAGTTCCATTTGAAAAAATATTGTTCCAAACAACCCTATACGTTAGGTTAGTCTGGTACACACCTATTGGTTAATCATATTTCTCTACAAAATAGTTCCACTATCCTACTATAATTATAATTAGAGTAAGTATAAATTATATAACTTGAGATACATTAAACTTGTTATATTGTTTAGAAAGTTTAGAGGAACGCTGTTGACAAGTAATATCTTGGATGATATTAGTTTAGTAGATAAGGCAGTGACTTTCTGTCTTGGTGAAAGATGTAATTGCGTTAGAACCAAACGAAGCACTTAGGATTGTTAAAAACTAAATTAACCTTAGCTGCTTTGTAAGACCCATTTTTATTTGTTACAACTGAATCTTTAGTTACTATCAAACATCTTTTAACAATTAGTTATAGATTAATTTCCATAATGGGTTATGTAAATACAATTTAATGTGCACGCCCACATGAAAATTGGATCAATATAAGAAAAGTCCATGATCTTAAACTATCATTATTTATTAAATATATCTATATCACCATATTTTTAACAGATTAAAAATGTATTAACATATATTAAGCTGCTAAGAAATTAAAATAAGCCACTGAAAAAAATATTTACTTATTATTCTTATCTTACTTATAAACTAATATCAGCCTTTTTTATTAGAGTTTATAAAAGATTTTTTACAAAATACTAAGGCCACCGTGGGTGATATCAATTGAAGTAACTATATTCATTGTAAAGTTGTTAGTTTAATCACCTTTATTGAAAGATTGTTGTAAGTATCAGTGTAATAAATATTAAACTAAAATGTGATGCTAATAACGATCCTTGATTCTATGGAAATAGGTTTTACAGAATTTATTGTCTTGTGGAATACTATCTAAAACAAAACATAATTTACACAATTTACTTTACATGTATATTACCATATAACACCTGATACTCTCAATGAACCTTAGTTCAATATTGTTAACACATTTACAAATCTCACGATTTAAAGTAGTTTTATGATCCGTAATCTAATGATTATCATTAAAACATCTATATTTAAAGTCATCGTAATTCTATTCGTTATAGGACAAGTAACTATATATACATTATTAAAGGCATTAAACATATATAAATACATATAAAGGCATCACAAGGTACAAGGCATTATATTTTTGTGTAACCTCTTGCTTCAATACACCTACAGACTGTATTAAAGGAACCCTTACACTTTGCTCTCTTTTAATAAAATATACAGTTTAAACATGTTACTGGGATTTTTACTACATGTTATCGTATAATTTATAAATATTGAAGAGACCAATATATACTTTACAATACAAAATATACGGGTTTAAAAATTCAAATAAAAAAAAGACATGGCTTTGATTTTATTGATATAAGAAGTAAGAAATTAAGAAACCAAATCAAGATATGCTACTGAAAAAAAGTGGATATGTTAAATAAAATGTTAATAATTATCGGCGTTTGTAAGTATTTGGTTAAAAATATAGATGTAAGCCAAATTAGCTTATTTTGTTAATATCTTGTAAATTGGACATTTACAAGGTATTATGAACAAAAATAAATAAAGCAAGCAAATTTATGCTTAAATATAATTCTTGGCAATCACCTAAACATTTACTACCTAACTTAAGCAATGTAGACACCTCAATGAAGGATGGCAAATATAAAACATGTGCTTAAATAATATTAGACTATATTAACGTTACCCAAATGTATTTAGCCTGTTTAAAAAACAATAATATTCTTACCATATCAAGTTATGAATTAACACATTTTTACTATAATAAGTCATTTACAAAACTTAAAATCTAAAAAATTAAGATTTTAATCGTCCCTTACCAGAGTATTTGGAAAATGTTAATATTAGTTATAGAAACGATGTAGTATTTCCTAATAAGAATACTATGTAAGTAACAAATATAAAACATTGTAATGAGAAAAATGTTGGAACTGTGGTTGACTTGGTTTGTTTTCAAAAAGTATAGCAAGGCTACAGATTTTCGTTCGAAAATGTTTTTAAAGATCCAGAATACTCTTTTAGAAGAGCAAACTTATTTTCAGTGCTCCATGAGGTTACGACTTCGAACGTGTTTCGATGCCTTAGAATCGCATATATAATTAACGTAACGATTTATAAATTTTGAATATGTTTAATGATTTTATTTGCAGGTTAGTATGGTCTTAGTAAACTAACATGGAAACATATTCGGTTTTATATTATCTAAATTAAAATCGACGACACGCAAGATAACATTATAAGACTATTTATCATCGTGTACAACTGGCGTCATTTTTGTTACCCTGGCAGGGTGGTCCTAAGTAAGTTGAATGGCAGGATTTAAGAGGCTGATACATATTTGCACAGTTTATTTATTAAAGTTTACAAGGTGTTATAAATGCGTGGCCTTGCCAAGCTTGGTAAAACTTGTCGGTAAGGACCATTTTAATATATAATGGAACGTATGATTATAATATTTAAATACTAGTGTACAATAAAAAAGCAATTTAGAGCAGGCACTTATTCAATATCATAGGTATAGGCAATTTTACATGCGACTGATTTTCCTTGGCAATAATTTTTAATATCTACAATAATCTAAACAACAATGAAACAATAAACAACGATAGTAAAACATGTACAAAAAAATAAATTACAATAACCAATAAATAACAATAACAAATACATAATCAATAACAACCTACGTAATACTAAAGTATGCAGTGAATTATAAATATATACATTTAATAAATAGAAGATGAACAATTAGGGGAGAACAACAGCTGCGGTAAGTCTATAAGGGGCAATGCTATTCGGTTACTTGCTGTTCAAAGTTCAACCGTTAACAATGTGGCCCCAGCAGGAGGATCTAGATACTTAGGAACCAGTTTCTTATTTCCTGGAATGTACAATTTTTGTTTTCTTTCCTTTTACATAACTATCAGTCAGTCATATTTAGTTGTTCAGAAGGGATCATCGGATGCTCAACAGAAGAAAAAAATATAAACATAACCTGTAATATCGTACCTTAGAAGCATTGTTAAACATTAACTGGGTTGTAAAACATGCAATGCATTATAGTGAAGTGTAGTGCATGTGAAGTTGATTTCAGTTAAAAAATAAAATTTCAGTCAAATAATCTAAAAAATAAACAAGTAATGCTGGGTTTGGTACTAAATACAAATACTAATTAGGGCTTTACACAAAGTGTTAAGACATATCTGGCCCATTATAAAACGAATAAGTAGCTAATACAGAAACTTCATTTTTTACAAGCAAAGTTGACAGTTTGTATTATTACGAATTATTCAATAAAAAAAATAAAATAAAATAATTAAACACCCGGAAACACTGTATATGAAACTTATCATTTCATACAAAAATATAACAGCTTTGTGCTTCTCAAAGTACTCTAATTAATGAAACGACATGATCGCAATAAATGGGAAAAACTGTGGTTGTAATAACAATGCCAGCTGACAGGTCAGGCAATGAATCGTTTACACCGAGGCTTTGTGTTAAAGCCCACTCTGTGGTTAATATATTTTGTTTAAGCATGTTTTTGTGATGCCTACTAAAACACTCAAACTGTTGTATGCATGTAAATTATCAATGTTATCAATGTATATACATTTAAAATATATTATTAAAGAAAACATGATCATATTATGTATATATTTTGGTTTACTTATCGCCATTTTAAAAATAGTTTATCTGTATGATGAAATACAATGCTTAAAAAATTTTTTTTTACTGTAACACTTTTTATTCAAATCCTAAATTTGTAATAATTATTGAATTTTCTAATAATAAACACACTCATTTACTTCCCCTCTAATAAAATTTTTTTTATATTTTCATGAAATAAAAAATTTTCTAAATTTTTTTAATTCAATTTAAAACTATTATAAATGATATGAATTTTACTTTAACGTCTATAATGTAGCTAAAATTATTTTTAAAATTTATTCGAAATTATGATTTATTTTGGAGAATTTAATTTGTATAATCATTAAATATACCACATATATCAATTAACTGTGGAAAAACATAGCCTATGAACTGATAGCAAGAGGTGATGGTGTTAAATAATTATAATTTAACATACATCGTGTTCCAAACTGCACTGGGCCCCTGAGTATGTTCTTATATATAATATACAACAAACATGGCAGTACTTTATACAGTCCAATTTTAAAGAAAAACGATCCTTATTCCATAAATAATTACAGGCCTGTCTCAATTTTGCCAGTTTTAAGCAAAGTATTCGAAAAACTCTTTTTAATTAGAATGGTGCAGTTTCTAAACAGACACAACCTTCTCTCTGACAACCAATTTGGTTTCAGAAAAAACAAATCGACAGTAGACGCTGTTGTGAGTCTAGTCGAAAAGGTTGTTGAGGGATTAGAAGATCGAGATTACACACTTAGTGCATTTCTCGACTTGTCAAAAGCTTTCGATTGTGTTGACCACTCTAAGCTGCTTGACAAACTTGAATTTTATGGTGTAAGAGGAGTGCCGCTCAAGTGGCTTCACTCTTTTCTGAACAATCGATTCCAAGTTGTCCAAATTTCAGACAAATTATCTGAACCAATGGAGCTGAGATATGGAGTTCCTCAGGGCTCAATACTCAGCCCAATTTTTTTCTCATCTATGTCAACGACATAGGGTCATCGCTAATGCATGGGCAACTCATTCAGTACGCAGATGACACGACCCTTTTATTCAGAAACAAATTAACACCGATCCTTGAACAACAAGCTTTTTTTGATTTAAACAATTGTGTCCAATATTTCAACAGTCTCAATCTTGAAGTAAACCCCTCAAAATGTAATGTTTTGTCATTTTCGTTGCGACCATATGATGACATGGAGAGACCACTCATTTGGCTGGCAGATAAACGGTTAGATGAGACTGTTAGTTCAAAATTCTTGGGAATACACCTGGATGGAGGGTTGACCTGGAATTCACACATGGACCATATTTGCTCCAAATTGTCCTCAGGCATTTATGTTTTGAGGACGTTAGCAAAATTCTGCCCAATTTAAGTTCTAATGACGGCGTATTACGGTCTGATTTACCCCCATCTCACCTACGGTGTAGTGCTGTGGGGAGCTTCTGCAAACAATCAGTTTAGCAGAGCATTTAAATTGCAAAAACGAGCGGTTCGCATTGTTGCACAATTAAAGTTCAGAGAAACCTGCAAAGAAACATTCAAAAAATTGCAACTGTTGACATTGCCTAGCCTTTACATACTGGAGACAACCCTATTTAGCATATCCAAGAGCGTTATGATAAGTGGCCGGGACATACATACACACGACACAAGAGGCAGAAACAACTACCAAACTGGGAATCACAGGACGGTAGTCCACGAACGCTTGCCCTCACACGCAGGTGTTCGTTTTGTTAACAAGTTGCAGGATTCAATTAAGAATGCCCCAACGCTCAAGGCGTTAAAAACTCGTCTCAAACGCTGTTTAGCGTCTCATGCATTTTATAGTGTGGACGAGTTTATGGCATACAACTGGGAGACTGCATAATCAGAAGACTGACAACCGGTGTCGGAAGTGGGGATTTGGTATGAGTAAATATGAGTGCAACCGTAAAAAATGATGTATGTTTTGACAGAGGCTTTTATGTGGGATGTATGTTTTAGATTTTTATATAGGGATGACGTTTGCTATACATTTTTGTAATGTCATTGCAAATAAATATTTGATTTGATTTGATTTTACTTCAAATAAGTTACTCAAATATAAAAAAATATTGTAACCATTTTAAGTGATACGTTACTTATTAAAAGAAATGTTGACTTGTTCGGAGTTACTAAAGATTGTTTAGTGAAAGAAAGAGAGCTGTAGACTTAATTAAATATTCCCATTTGGAGACCGAAGTTTTATTAATCAAAACTATAATGGACAACTAAGTACTGATCATACGTTCAATTACCTAACTTGAGTCATCCACAGTTAAGTGCTAGAACAATGATTGCTCTTCTCAAACAATATTTTTTTTTAATTCAGGCAAGCTTTCATGCTTTCTTTTTTTTAGTTAGAGCTCAAATTTGTAAAAGTACAAACATTATAACTCATTGTACAACTTAACCAAAGCGCACATACAATTCAAGCATACATTTACATCAATAAATCAAAAACCTCCTAGCGACTCCCCTGATGTTCTATAGAATCACTAAATTTTACTGAAATTTATGGGTTATGCCTTCAAATTCTGTCTTAAAGTTTCGATGTCTAATATGTAACATAAAAATATAAATAAAGATATAAGGCGTAAGTGAGAATAGTCTTTTGATTGGTTGTAACATGCATAATAAATTACAGTGCCTAGCTACATGACTTGTATTGTCACTGTAAAATTAGTATTTTGTAAATTTATCACATTTGAAATAGATTATAATGATACAATTTTCTGGATATTGAGACATCGTAGTACTTCTTTATTAATAAATTTATTTTTTTAACAAAGTTGTCCAAATGTTTATCAACAAAAAAATGTCACTATCAGATATACCTTACTAACATCTAGCTGTACAATCGAACCAGATCAGTTGAGATCGTTGTAATACAACACCAAAATCCCACTCCAACTCTGAGGTACGTCCCTTGACACAAACATACATTAAAGGAGTGACCATACATCACTACGGATCAAGTTGGGGGTGGTAGTAGAAACATGACATGAGGCTTGACAAAGGTAACATAGTACTCGTTGTAAAATGAGTGTTAATTGATGTTCCGGTGAAATTGTTAACTTGAACTTTAATTCGTTTTGTAATTTTCCGATATGGGTAGTATCCATATTTTAGTTGCCGATGCCCCGGAGATTTCCTTAGCTTAATTGCATTTGTAGGTATAGCAAATTCGAATTTATTTGTATGTTTATAATTCATATTTATTTATTTACAATTATTTTTTTAATTTTTTAGTTTTGTAATCTAATGTATTATTGTTATTTATGAGCAGTGTTTTCTGTAAGTTTTATTTTGGTTAAAAAATCACAAACGGGCAACAGCCTATTTTCCCCGTAGTTTCTCGTTCAAGTTTTTAAAATTCTATTTAGTTTTTTTATTACCATGTGTTTAGGATTTTCCCTTTTAACTTTTTTTAATAAACAATATTTATTTGCATGACTTTTTTTTCTTATGTCCATCAACCCTCATAGGTGCAACCTTGGTAGGGCCCAGTAATTTGTTCAAGGGTGTATTGCAGTTATCTATATTTACTATTGTAAATTTTATAATAAGTCAAAAATAAATATATGAATAAATAACAAATATAACCTACTGTAAAATCGATGTTAGGGACATAAACTGTATATTACAGTAAACCCAAGTTAAATAAGTCAAGACTCGCCTAACAGTTGGGGATTTTTAGGTGAGTCTTGACTGCTATTTAGAAGTATAGGATAATTTGAACAGAATTAGCCACAATATTTGTTAAAGTGGCTACTACTTCCCAAAAATGATTCTAATAACATAGTATATGTTGATAAAAAGTATATTTTCTTTAATTTTAATAAACAAACACAATCATCTATTAAAATAGAATTATACATTTACAGTTATTTTACTTTATTAATTATAACTGTACATAAATCCAATAAAGTTATAAAATACGTATGTACATCCTTACATTACAGCTCTACAAGGTATATTGCATTATATTAAGGTGAGACCTCTTTATTTAATACTAGTAATGGATTTTTTCAAAGCGACCTTTACCGTTTGGTATGTTTCTGTAATATAAAAAACATTCATTGGACCTTTTCCGTTAATTCAATACCTTATTGCCACAATTAATGTTAGGTTAGATCAGGTTAGGTTGGGTTACTACTAAAGTTGATCATAAACTAGTATATCCAATTATTGACTTACCGCCGAATGCCTCTCCATGTGTAAGTTTTTGGAAAGCGATAAGATAAGGCCAGCGTTATCGGATTCCTAGCGGATGATGAATACAAAAGTGGTTGTAAAAATTATTTGAGAATAGTTTTTAGAGCTATATAATATTTATCAAGTGGTATTGAATCAACGAAAACAAAAAAAAAACAGTTAAATTAGTGTTAGTGAATTAACGGAAAATATCCCATACACTTTATTGATTGGTATACCACATTATATTTTATACACATTAATTTGTAAATACCTAAGGGACTCATCGATATTTTATTTCTTCTAAAGCATTAAGACAAATCAATATTTATTTCTTATTGCAGCCTCGTTAAACGAAAAACATATAATAGGAAAAGTGAAGAAACTTTAAATATATAAAGTTAATTTCATTGGTAAGTCCTTAACCAGGAAAGTTTGCTAAAACTTCAAACCAAAGGGTGTTTTTATGTTAAGTTCTTATTCCTTTCCTTTTAACATACCTTTTTCATCTTATATTATATATTATAAAATATAACTATAAACATAATTTGGTGTCTAAAAGCTGATTAAAAGTAATTTGATAAAACTGGAAACCAGTATTCATATTTTGCAGTTTTTTAACCGTCATTTATTATAATTCTTTAACGTTTATTAATGTTTTAAGGTTAATCTGAACGTATAGAACATATGACCAAATGTTGAATAAATATTGTAAATTTAATCTGAACAAAAATACACTTAATAAATAATTTGTTATAGCATTCTTTACATTTACTTAAGTTTACTTTATGTGCTTAAATTCCATTGAAAAAAGATATTACTTAGTTGTTAAAGGTCACTGATCACCATTCACTTGTTAAACATAAAGTAAGTGTTTAGTAGTAGAGAGTGTCATAATAGATTCAAAATCCACATTTTGGCGCCAAGGTACTTCATAAATTAAAAATAACATTTCAAAAAAATGTATAAAACCATTTATCTCTCCAAAGTACTCAAATTAATGAAATGATATGACCGCAATAAAGGTATGCCTATCTACAATAGAGGTGAAAAAACAATGTATGGAACGGTTGTTGTAATAACAATGCCAGCTGACAGGTCAGACTATGAATCGTTTACAGCGAGGCTTTGTGTTACAACCCTATCTCTGTAGTTAACAAATTTTATTTAAACAAATATACGTAATAACTACTTAAAACTCTCAAACTATTGTTTGAATGCTTGTAAATGTCAAATTCAAAAAGGTATTACCGAAAAAAATTTAAGTTATAAATACACCCACGTTCTTTTATCTTTGTTTCATGAACAATTCATCAGAGGTGTTATATACATAGCATAAACAAATCTTAGTTACCATTAGAAGTAAAATAAATCCTTATTTTGGTTACACTACTAAGTTTTATTATAATTTAAGCATGTGTTTACTACCACTCTCAAATTATTTACTTCATATTTTCATCAAACAAACAATCCTAAATCTTCTAATAATAACACGTAATAACAAACAATATGTGTATTTATATTCTCCAATATACCTGTGCACTTACAGTTGTATTTACTCATCCCGCACACATGTGCAGTGGAAATAGCTGTACCACCCACCCATATACACGTACATCTGTAATGGGTGTGTAGATAATACCCCGCGCTACACTATTAGATTTTTTTTTTTAAACTTGATGATTCCGCACCAAAATAAAGGCATTATTTTCATTATCAATAGTGTCCTGATTAAATGTTTTATACTTTTTTATTGGACTATTCAGTTTAAAGAATTATAAACATACGTATATTAATTATATGTTGGGAAAATAACATTTAAATTGAAAGAAAATGCTGATTTAGTTAAAAATAATGAAATGTCATAAAATGAGGTTAAAACACGAAGGGCCGCTGAGAAAATTCTTACATATAATGTAAAATACAACACGGCAAAACTTTTTGCATTAACGTTTTATTAATCCCCTACAATTAAAAAGTGAAATCAACAACTAAGAATGGCACATTGCTGAAGGTTGCACAACGTTTAATTACTCCATAAATATAGTCCATGGCAGGATTTTGTAAAAATTGTTAATTGTTTCATTATAATTAAATTAGAAATTTGTATTTAGAAAATGCTAAATATTGTAAGAACTGAGAGGTTTAGGAGTTTGGTTTGTTTTCCAAAAGTTTTCGATATAAATTCTCCAAGTTTTGAGAAATGTTCAGAATCTTCCCCTTTCAAATAAAAAAGTAGTTTTTCCCATATAAATTAGCTAAATAACCAGTATTTTCACGTCTGTTAATTTCCTGTCAATTTCATGCGACATGTTTTCTGAAGGCAACATGTTTGGTGACCCTTACCTGTTAGATGTCCTGGTTTAGAGGGTTCTAATTGGTTGTTTTAGCTTCTAGAGTCAAGTGGGGGTAAGTCCGTTGGTGGAAGGGCTGCAAGCGTTTCGGCAGTTCTGCGATTTCTTTTTGAGTGTGACCACGTTCGATCCTCTTTCGAGTACACAGCGACTTTACCGTTTTCGGTGTTACTTTTACTGTAGCAGCAATTTTTCTTAGTTCGCGTGTGAGTGATTGATTAAATGCCGGTCGAGCTTTGTTGTGATCACTTTTGGATTTGAAACCTCCAGGACAAATACGTAAGTAATTTTTACAAGTTTTCTTTAGTTAAAGATTTTCAGTAGGGTGTTAGTAGATAGGGTAAGATCCACCAAGCATGCGCGATTAAACTTGTTTCTGGTTTGAAGTCACTCTTCTAGTGAAAAATTTTTAGAGTGTTTTGATTTTCTTGGTTTTGCTTTTAAACTTTGTAAGTAAAAGGAAAAATGTTTCAAGTCACTAAAAGATGGTTATTTCCTTTGGTTCAAGATCTCCCGGAGGCAATTTCAAAGCAATTTTAAACAATTTTAGAAAAATTAAACAATTTTAAAGCAATTTTAAATTTTAAAGAATTTCGAAAATTTATTACAATTTTGAATTTTGAAGTTTTTTGATTTTAAAGTTTAAAGGAATTTATTAAAAAAGTCAAATAAATAAAAAAAGGTTCTGGTCTGAAGATATTTAATTTATTATTTTGGAAGAGTTGTTTTAATTTATTTATGTTCCATTGAGTCAATAAAAGAAGAGATTTTTATTTGCGTTTTTATTATTATTTTAAGAAGAAACCAATTTTATGTTTTAAAGTAATTTATAAGAAGCTAAATAAAGAAATATTTTTTATCATTGAAGATGTTTCATTTTAATCTGTCATTTAAGTTGTTCAACGTATCAAAAATAAATAGTAGCTAATATAAGGCTACATTAAGTGCGCAACTCTGTTCGTTGAACAACAGAGAGACATTTAAAAAAGAAAAGTGTATGCTTATTCCAAATTTTATCTCAGACCAGATTTTAAAACAAAATTTAATATTAAATAAATTGAGAAGATGGCACTCAAGGTAGACTTTCTCCTGAAGAAAGAACTTATGTATGAAGCACGTTTAAGAGGAATAGAAGTAGAAGACAGCATACTAGTGGGTGATTTAAGAAAGAACCTTAGAGTTTATTATTAAACCTTAGAGCTTATTAAAGTTTAAAGAGGATAGGGACACTGTAAGTGAAACACACCTAATTATTCTAAAACAATTCATTCCGATGGGACTGAGAGAAAACTTAAAGAGAACAATGGTAAACCGTCCACAGAGGTCTGGGGAACCATAAGAAGTATACATAAATGAATTGAAAATCTATAGTGAGGTACTTAATACTAGATACATCAAAGAAGAAGTAGTAGACATTGTTAAATTAGGATTAAATTCTGAAACTAGAGCTAAATTAGTATTTGTGGGAAATCCTACCAGCTATGCAGACCTAGTTGGCATGTGTATTCAAGTACAAAATGTATGTTACAACGATGTACAACGTAGAGAGTTAAGAGCATACCTACCATGTAAGCATATGGTTAGCCGTGCTGTAAACAATGTAGAAGATCGAAAAACATGTTTTATATGTAATAAATATGGACACATAGCGAGGGATTGCTATCAGAATAAGAACACAGCAGTACAACAAAGATTTCATACCACCCAATAAACAATATAATACAGTAAAATACAATAAACCCGGAACGAGTTTTACACGGAAGGAATTTACAACACAGAAGCCAGAAATCCAGCAAAATGTAAACAAAAACAAACCCGTACACAACAATACAGCAGACGACAAGATTACTCACTCAACTGTAAACAATAACAGTGCTAATATGGTACACAGTCTAAACATTTTACCAACTATTGAAGTTTTAGTAAACAACAAAGTGAAACAGGAAGCACTAATTGATACTGGAAGTTCAATTAATGTAATTAGTGAAGATTTGTTTAAAAAATTTAAAGCATGTTGTCCTAAGTTACAGTTAAATGGGTCAGATATTAAGTGTCATACAGCGAGTCAAAGTGAAATGAAGATACTAGTGCAGTGTAATTTAAATATAAAAATCAATGAATTTACTTGGAAAGTACTTGTCCAAGTAAGTAAACAATTAAGTTATGCTATGATAATTGGGAGTCAATTTATTAAACAAAGTGAGTTGGTAGTAGACTTGAAAAGTAACCAGTGTTATTTTAACTTCAAGCCAAATGTAAAAATTGAATTCATTCACAGTTTAGCAAACATCAGAATTAATGTAAACAATGTTAGTAAACAAGTAAATATTGGTTGTAATGAAGTCAAGGGAGAAATAGTTGATTTAATAAAAAAATATCCAAATGTTTACACTAATAAAATAGGCTGTGGAATAGATTATAAATATACAATTAAATTGAATGATACTACACCCGTAAATATTAGACCATATCCTGTTAATCCTGCTAAGATGAAAAATTTTTAAAATATATTAGATGATTTACTCAAACAAAATATTATTGGACCTAGTCAATCACCATACAATAGCCCTGTATTCTTAGTACCTAAGGGTGAAGACAAATATAGGCTAGTTATTAATTATTCAGAAGTAAACAAGAAAATAGAGAAATTAAACACGCCACTGGGTAACTTGCATGATATTCATCATTTCCTAGAAGGAGCAAAATATTTTACAGTCTTAGATTTATGTAGCAGTTTTCACCAAATTAGATTGTCGGAAGAAAAAAGAGAATAGCAAGTTTTAGTACACCCTTTGAAAGCTTTGAATTTAATCGCATTCCATTTGGTCTTCATTTAGGCTCAACTTTGTTATCCAGTTATTTAAATAGACTACTGGAGGGACTGAAATTCAAGAGTGTCATTAATTATGTGGACGATTTAATAATTTATTCCAAGACATTAAATGAACATTTACAACATATTAAAGAAGTAGCTGAAAGACTCAATAAATGGAACCTCACTGTTAACCCAGAAAAAGTAAAATTTGTATTTAAAGAAATAAAGTTTTTAGGATATCTAATCAGCCATAATCAAGTTACAATAGATCCTGAGCGCACCAGTTCAATTTTAAGTGCCAAACCCCCTACCAATAGCAAAGCTGTAAGTCGATTTATAGGAATGTCCAGTTATTTTGCTAAATTTATTCCAAATTATGCTGAACTTGCAGCTCCTTTAAATGAATTAAGGAAGAAAAAATGTTAAATTTGAATGGAATTCCAAGTGTCAGGAAAGTTTTGATAAAATAAAAACAATAATTAGCAATCCACCAGTATTAAAAATACTTAATTATGATAAATAGTTCATTCTACACACTGATGCCAGTAACAATGTGGTTGGAGCATGTTTATTACAGTATGAGGGAGCCGATCTCAAGCCAGTAGCATTTTATTCTAAGAAACTAAATCAAAATGAAAGAGTAATGAGTATATACCATAAGGAATGTTAGATGTAACAGCTTCAATACAGAAATTTTATAGTTATTTGGAAGTAAAGCCATTCACGTTGAGGTGTGAAAACAGTGCCTTAGCTTGGATTTTAACACATTGCAGATAATTAGGAAAACTAGCAAGATGGTGTGAAATAATTCTGAGTTTACCATTCAAAGTAGAAATAATTAAGGGTAAAGATAACGTATTAGCAGACTATTTAAGCAGATTATTTAGCAATAATGAAGAAGAAGTTCCAAGTGAAGACATTTTAGTTCATTGTTATGATCCGTCGGTAGTGCAAACAATGGAAATAGATAAGGAAGAGATTAGCGATGTTTCACCCACAGTAGAACCTGCTATTGTCAAATAAAATAGCTCCAATAGACTGTTTATAACTAACATAACTGACTTTCCCATGTCATGTGTACAGTTATCTGAATATCAGAATAAGGATCAGGAAATTATGGAAATTATATGTAGTATAAGAAACAAAACTAACAATGAAAACTATTTTTTGAAAAATGGTGTTTTAATGTATAAATATATCAACCGAAGTAAGGATATGGTTTATTTACCCAAAGAATTAATAAACATGGTGTTTGAATATTATCACACGCCAACCTAGGTTGGACATCCTGGAATAGCTAACACTTTTAGAAAAATAAACCAGTACTTTTATAGGCCTAATCTACATGAAGATATAAAAAAGTTAGTGCAAAAGTGTGAATTGTGTAAAAAAATGTAAAAGTACCAATCAATATTTAAAAGGACCTGTAGTATCAAGTTACTCGAAGCAGCCTATGGAAAAGTTATATATGGATATATTTGGACCATTGACTAGGAGTAGTAAACAAAACAAGTACTTGCTCATTGTTGTGGATGATTTCACAAAATTTAATTGGTTATTCCCCATGAAAAAAATTAAATCCAGTAAGATTCAAGAATTGTTAAATGATCGAATTTTCAGCTTGTTCTCACTGCCTAAAATAATAGTGTCAGATAACGGATTTTTTTCAATCTCACGAATTAAGACAATTTTTCTTTAAAAAACGAATAATTCATAAAACGACTATACTCTATCAGCCCCAGGGTAACAAGAGTGAAAGGTATTTACGCAATTTGAAAGCCATATTAAAAATTTATGCACATAATAAACAGAATAAGTGGGACAAAGAAATCAGTGAATTGAATTTAGCCATAAACAATAACACATGTGAAAGTACTGGATTTAGTGGATTTGAATTAATGTTTAACCACGCCAAGAACGATCCGTTAACCAACAAGTGGAGCTTGAACGACCTGGTGGAGAGAAATCTCAGTGAAGAAGACCGACTAAAGCAGTTCGAGAAAGCAGTGGACAACCTTCGAAGGATGAGAGAGCGCAACCAATACAAGGATGGACACCTAGGGAATCCACTACGCATCGGAGAGCAGGTCTACATCAGATCACGGGTGCAGTCCGACCAAAGCCGAGGATTCCAGGAGAAGTTGCATTGCATCTATGAGGGTCCATACCAGGTGCTAGCCCAGCTGAGTCCAGTGAGCATATTGGTGCAGAGGCTGTCCAATCCCAAAGAAGTGCGAAGAGTGCACATAAAAGATGTCAAGGTCTAAAGAAGTCTAAAAGATATTCTTGAATGTGGTAAATATGAGTTGGTAATGTATGAAGGGTTATGAACTTTAATTGATCATGATTTCAGCAATCAATAATTTTCAGGTCATAAAAAAAAATATTTTGCGTAATTAAATAGATGGTTAAACAAAGCTACTTGATATATTTGAAATTTATTTAAAATGTATTATTTGATTATTGTAGTTGTTAGTTATTGACTAATTTTGTTTACATGTTATATGTCTGTTTGTAAATAACGGATTACTAATGCTCATGGTGTAATTTATTTTCAGAAAAGTGAAATTAGTATATTAATTATGTACTTTCAACAAAAGAATGTAATGTCAAAGTAAATATTTGTTGATTGTAGATTAAGAATTTTAGATTAAGATTGTTGGATAAAAATTGTTAGATTACGACTGTCAAAGTTATTATTTTAAAGTTTAATGAATTTTTTATGTTCGAATAAATTGCTTGGTGGATAAAAGAAAACAAAGAGTAAACAAACTTTGTTTAGGTAAAATATATTGAGTAAGTTAATTATCCATGAATATTATGTATTTGAAATATAATCTGTATTTGTATTCTTGTTATATTATAAGTGTGTTAAATAGTACAAGAAAGAATTTTGAACTTCTAAAACAAAATGAAAGTTGAAAAATTATTTGTTTATAATTGTAATGTATATCCAATACTAGTTTCCAGCCTGTTCCAATTGTATGTAGATAACAACAAAACCAAACACAACACTGAAAGGAGAAACAAATGGGATAAATTTTGAATCTTGATTTATTGGTGAATTGTTTTAATATGAGTGGACTTACGCACCCATTTTTTTTTCTTTCTTCTTTTGTTTCCAAAAACTTATTGACTACGAAAAACCTGGTTTTTACCAAATGGAACGACACTGAGCACTCATTTTGAAGCACTTCATTGTAATGGGGAAATAGATAAAAGAATTCTTTTGAATAGCTCTCTGATCCACTCTACACTGCATCACACGGAACACGCAACAGAGTTGTTTTTCAACACTGTCTAATGCCACTTTGGTTAACTTTTGCTTATGTGGAACACTTCCGGGGGCCTGGAAGGGAGTGAGGAACCAAAGTCAAAGAAAACCGGTCTAGTATTGATCGGCCAAGCAGTCAGCTGATGGAGAGCCACCTGGGGGAGATGGGGGCATGCTTGCTTGTCCCGTTCTTCTGTTTGGATTGAGGACAATGGACTATGGACAACAATGCCTGTAAACAATGGACAGTGGTCTTGTGCTCTTGACCCTATTATCAAGTGACTGTTGAAAATGAATTAAATGTTATAGTAGTTTGTAAGATGGTAGTATAAGAGATTTTTTTTTTTTTTTTTTGGAGATCTGGAAAAGGAAAATTTAGAGTAAATTTGGGAAATTCTTGTTATAGTTAGAAAATTTCAAGTCCTTTTAGAAATGTGATGAAGATAGGGTTTCAAAATTTTTTTTTTTTTTTTTTGCTTTTGAAGGGGAAAATAATGTAACAATTGCTAATTGTTTCATTATAATTAAATTAGAAAGTTGTATTTAGAAAATGCTAAATATTGTAAGAACTGAGAGGTTTAGGAGTTTGGTTTGTTTTCCAAAAGTTATCGATATAAATTCTCCAAGTTTTAAGAAAAAATCAGAATCTTCCCTTTTCAAATAAAAAAGTAGTTTTTCCCATAAAAAATAGCTAAATAACCAATATTTTTACGTCTGTTAATTTCCTGTCTATTTCATGCGACATGTTTTCTGAAGGCAACATGTTTGGTGAGCCTTACCTGTTCAGATGTCCTCGTTTAGAGGGTTCTAATTGGTTGGTTTAGCTTCTAGAGTCAAGTGGGGGTAAGTCCGTTGGTGGAAGGGTTGCGAGCGTTCCAGCAGTTCTGCGATTTCTTCTTGAGTGTGACCACGTTCGATCCTCTTTTGAGTACACGGCGACTGTACCGTTTTCGGTGTTACTTTTACCGTAGTGGCAACTTTTCTTAGTTCGCGTGTGAGTGAGTGATTGAATGCCAGTCGAGCTTTGTTGTTTGGATTTGAAACCTCCAGGACAGCTACGTAAGTAATTTTTACAGGTTTTCTTTAGTTAGAGATTTTCAGTAGGGTGTTAGTAGATAGGGTAAGATCTATCAAGCATGCGCGGTTAAACTTGTTTCTGGTTTGAAGTCACTCTTCTAGTGACAAATTTTTAGAGTGTTTTGATTTTCTTGGTTTTGCTTTTAAACTTTGTAAGTAAATGGAAAAATGTTTCAAGTCACTAAAAGCTGGTTATTTCTTTTGGTTCCAGATCTTACGGAGGCAATTTCAAAGCAATTTTAAACAATTTTAGAAAAATTAAACAATTTTAAAGCAATTTTAAATTTTAAAGAATTTCGAAAATTTATTACAATTTTGAATTTTGAAGTTTTTTGATTTAAAAGTTTAAAGGAATTTATTAAAAATGTCAAATAAATAAAAAAGGTTCCGGTCTGAAGATATTTAATTTATTATTTAGGAAGAGTTGTTTTAATTTATTTATGTTCCATTGAGTCAATAAAAAAAGAGATTTTTTTTCGTTTTTATTATTATTTTAAGAAGAAACCAATTTTATGTTTTGAAGTAATTTACAAGAAGATAAATAAAGAAATATTTTTATCATTGAAGATGTTTCATTTTAATCTCTCATTTAAGTTGTTCAACATATCAAAAATAAATAGTAGCTAATATAAGGCTACAATTTATTTATCTATATAAAATCATATACAGACAAAGATAGAACCGTTCAAAGTACAATTGTATGCTTGTTATAACCAAGAGAAATGATTCCCTCCTCTGAAATATAATGGACACTTAGCTAGTAAAAAACAAACCACCAGCCTGCATTCTGACTTTATTTTTAGTTATAGTTAACACATTTAAAAGTATCTGTAACTTAGTATACATTCCAATACAAACTTACATTTAATACTCTCAAACCTAGTGAGCCATTCAACTGAAGGAATATAGAATCACAGAATTTTCGTTAAATGGATGGTTATGTTCAGACATTCTGTTTTAGGTTTGATGCTTGTGTTTAGCATTTAAAACACGTAAAACTATTGTGTCTTTTTAATTATTTTGTTTATTTAAGTTTGAAAATCTTTAATACATTACATGCCTAGCTACAAAACATATCTTGCCCCAATGGTATTAGTTTCCATTGATTTATTATATTCCTAAGTTATTAAATTTATAATATAATTAAGTATTAATTGTGCTCCTATATCAATACACTTATTTTTAAACAATGTTTTCTTAATAAATGTCAATACCTAACTGTCATTAATATAGATACATACCTAAAACCTGGTCATGTTTCATTTTGATTGAACCAGATCAGTTGAGAGTGTTGTAATACATCACCAAAATCCCGCTCCAACCCTGAGGTACATCCCTTGACACAAACATACATTAAAGGGGTGACCATACATCACTGCGGATCAGGTTGGGGTGGGTTGGGTGGTAGTAACATGACATGACTTTGAACCACATTAAAGGTAAACATTGTAAAATATGCGTTAAATAATGTTAGATTAGATATTATTGCATTTTAAAAAACTAACCATGATTAATTTTGAGAAAAATTACTACCCTCAATATTTTTGTATTTACAAAAATTGCAATGACATATCATATAGAATGGGATAGAGAGGATGTCATTAAAAATATTGGTTTTTCTAGAGTTCTTAGTATTTAAACGTATATGTCTATAATATATAAGATATAATAGACATCATAAAATGATACGTAGTTATAGTTTTGCAATAAGCAACTAGATAAATACAATCTGATTAAAATACAAAAACATAAATACGCAAATACATGTTCATTCAATTATATTATTTGATATTTTACTAATTAGAATTATAAAAATATACCCTTTGTTGTTAGTTGTTTTGCATTTAAATCGCACAAATACCTCTCTTTACGTGAAAGTACAAATAAAAAGTTCGTTTTTTATATTTTAAGAGGAAAAAAGCTGAGTTTGCACACATATAAAATGGACTCATGGGATGGGTTTTGTTTGCTTTTGCTTTTGATATATTGTTTTGTAAAAAATAATCCATATGATTCATTTTAAAACACTGACAATGTAATATAAAAGTCAATAAATATGTAATACACATGGATTTGCAACAGTTTACATGATTTGGGGTAATTGTTTATAACAAAATCCACATCATGTACAAATACATTTCTTAAGTCATCTGTATCCATACGTGTATCATTTCCCATAGACTCCAGATATGTATATGTAAGGTATTGAGACACAGTAAGGCGAAGAATCAGTACTAGGTGAACAGTGAAAAATATTTACTAGTCTAGATCAAGATGTTAATCTTTGCTATTATTAGTCCTGAGGTCTTAGACCTCTCTACTATCGTATTGCTCCAAATACATAATGATAATATTCAACAGTCAGACTTCTACAATAACAGAACCTTTCTAAAAAGAAGCTTAAATATGATAGGGGCTTGTTAGCATTTAATCCACAAAATAAAATCCTTTACCAATTTTCATTTTCTGGATGACTAATTATATGGTGATTTAAAATCGTTACGTCTACCTACTGAGGAATTCTATTTGTAAATCAGTCTGTGTGGTTCGGTCAAAAGATTGGCAATTGTAGGTAAACAGTTTAAAAAATCTATAAATAATCCTATATAATTCCTAATGAAAAACAATTGGATCATAAATATTCATAAACTTATACTTAAAAAAAAAAAAAAAAAAAAAAAAAAAAAAAAAAAAAAAAAAAAAAAAAAACAGAAGGATATTCAAAATAATTTCAAATTAAAAGTTAATTTTCATTGGAATATGAAATTGCTAAATATTAACTTAGTTAGTATAAAGTTGTACTCCTAATATATACATAAGTAAATAATCTACTTCGAATACATTAGTTTTTATTAAAATCCACATACTCGCAGTTTTATTTATTATACTGTATTCACAAAATTAATTCGAGAAATTAAGGTTACTTAAAAACAAAATATTGAACATTATTTTCATTGTGTACTTGGCCTATTTTAAACTGACATTCTTTAGTCATTCATTTATTAATTTTGTATTAAACAACTTATTTGACTACATAAATATTTTGCAGGCCTTTATGTGACATTTTTTGTAAGTGAAGTATTGACCATACACCCCGATGGAGATTTGAACCTAGAAATTGAAATGAGCAGTCAAAAGCCTTAAACACTGAATCAGATTGGTAGTGATTTACTACCAAAGTAGTTTGCAATGAATTAAGAAATAGTTATAACACAATTAATTAAATACTATTCATTATTCAGTGACTAATTGTTGCCTTTTTTGTTGAAATGGAAAGTATCGGTCTATATAATCCGCTATTCATTTATAAATAAATATGTATTTTAAATTTAATAAATAATTTATTTAGTTTTATGAACTGTATTATATTTAATTGACATATTCCTTTAATACAAACGTAAATGTATTCCAAAATGCTTGTAAGTTCCGAAATGTTACTAATGATAAAAATAATCTTGTGTTATCATTTTTTTCTGTATTAAATACCATTAACTAAAACCCTAACAAATAATTTAACACAAGTGCTTGTGATACATATCTAGATCCATTATTAAATAAAAATCATATTTAATGAGGGAAATAATTGAATCAAAATACACTTTTTAAGTAACTTAAATACTATGGAAGCTAGTATACGTATTTAAGCATAACTCTCTCAGAACGTATAAAGCTATAACTCAAAAGCCACTATGAAAATATGTAAAATGATTCATGTAGCCTGTCAGCTGGTATTGTTGTTTATTTGAACAGTTCATTTATATTGTTGCTTCCCCATTGTTAGTATGAGATAGTTAATACTATTCATATTGTTTAATTAAACACTGCATTCTGAAAACAGTTAATTATGAAAGTAAGAATTCAGAATAGTTGATAACAGTGCATCGTTAACATAACTATGGCCGTTTGAAATTTATTAATACAGACATGTTCACTTCTATGGAAGAAAGCATAGTGATAAACAGATTTAAAAAATTTTAGATTTTAATTTTCTTGACGAAGGTTTAAAGTTTTTTTAAGCCAACAACAATAATAATCTAGTTGAGATAATTTTATACTACACTTTGGAGTATTCTGTTGTAAACTTTGTGGTCTACTTAACCAAATTATTATTAAATTAACACGCCACCTATATAACATATACTTTATTTTTATACTTATGATATTGAAATTTAGTGACAGGTAAAGGTTTGGTTGGTCAAAACGACAAGTGAAAAGAAATTATAGAAGTGGTGACAAGGTTCATAATGTTTAAATGTTCTCTTGAAAACCAACTATTTTTCATTTTATTTTTTTTATATTTATTATATGTCACATTGTTTTATTTCTTATAATACTACTTTTATGAAATAAATGTTCTACTAAGATACGTGTATAGAGCCACTTTGAATACACATAACCTAATCACACTTTAAACACCGTATAAAAGAGTAAGATTTTGTCCATTGAATAAGCTCCAAGGACGATCCAAAAGAAGGCACGCTATTTAAGAATTCTTAAAGAGAACTGTCACTAAACGTCTTAAAAAATAACAAGTTTAAAAGCTAGATGGATGGAATTGACCTGTGCTAAACGTCAACCTCACGATTAGTAACTGCGAAGAAAAAAACATGGTAATAAAATTAAACAATCTTACATTCAACCTTACTACTCAGAAGAGATAATGTGACAGGCTCTCTCGTACAAATAAAAAAAAGAAAAAAAAACATTGACCCTTTCAGGTATGTTAGATACTACACAGATAACTTATATAGGTTCAAAATTATTCAGAATTATGGGTCTTTTTTTATAATCCGTGTTACTAACGCTGTCTTCTTCAACAAAGGAAAGTCTACTGTAACAAAACTCCAGTTTATAAATGAAGTAAGAAAGGAAAAAGTATGTAATCACTACTTGTATAAAAAAAACTAAGGAATTACTTAAACTTATATTTTCCAATAAATCATCAGGTTAAAGTACAAGATAAATTAATAAAAAAAAGACATTATATCGATGGAGTTCTTAAAGGAGTGGTTAACATAGTACACAATGTTAACTAATCACTCATCCTCGTCCTAGTTTATGGTTTGTCTTATACCATTCTTATGATACAAAACTTCAAACGCTTTTATAACTATAGTGCATGTGCTAATTCTTCCCGTTCTGAACTATATATATTACTGATAAGTTAAAATGTTTCAATAAATTATAATTAAATATTTAATTTCTGAACAAATCAGTCCAAGATGGAGTAGTTTATAGATGTTATCTTTATATTAAAATTTATTCAATGAAGACGTAAAATTACTTAAGTTATTAATATGTTCCACTTATATCAATAGAATCCGTAATAAATAGAAAAGTATCTATTTAACACTTATATACGTAGACATAAGTGATCACGTGCTGTAAATAAGATTTTAAGAATCATACCTAGTTCAAAGTAATTGATTATACCTTAATATAATTTTTAAAAAACCCCACATTTCTTTATTGAAAAAGTACATTTTTTAGTGATATAAGGAGTATAAAATTATCCTTATGGACTTTTGAATGACATTCAACTAACCGTTTACTTACTTTACTTTAGAGTCTAAAATGTTTAGTGTATTCAAGAAATGTTCTACCTAACAGTTACTGTGATATATAATGGTTTTTGTTCTAACATTGTATTTTCAACCAGCTTAATTAATATTACACAAAAAAACTATAAAAAGTAAGTCTCGTACAAAATTATTATTAGAACACTAAGGATACTGTGTTATCTTTTTTAAGAAGAGAAGTGATAAACTGAAATGAGGTTAATTTAACAAATCCCTTTTACCAAAGTTCACTGATTAGTTGGGGCTTAGAAAACTTTTCTGGTCATTGGTAAACCATCTACACCAGGTTCAATTTAACTTAGTCACTGCCCTGTTTGTCAATGATAACCTTTTTCCTTCCTAAGTCAAAGGGTATATTATATTATTAGTGTTTACTTGAAGAAGATTTTGATCAATTTCGTCATCCTTGTTTAGATAGGTTGATTAAAAAATACTACTTAGTTAGCTATAGTTTTAACTTTTTTTTTAATGTGCAAATTGTAAATAAATTAAAAATTATATTTATCAGCCGTTGTTAAATAATAATAACAAATATTTTCCACCTTTAAACAATTACAAAAGGAGAATTACTTAAGACTGGTAATACAAAATAATTGATTTCGTTTCCGAATAGTTATTTATATTTAATGTAATAAGATCATATATAACTAACTACAAACTGCATTGATTCCAATACATAATTTTTTGTTGACAAATAAAATAATGGTTATTAACAATAAAAAATCATCCACTGAGCTCATACCACAGATCACTGGTATGCCAAGTACTTACGTATTTTACAAAGGAAGAAGGAATTATATAAGTTCGTAGATAAAAACAATTGTTTTGTGGCATCTGTAAATTGACATACCTCACAGTCTTAGGTAAAATGTATCAAAGAAGAGTCACAGGAAGAAATTAATGGAAAATTATAAACTGATTCTGGCATAATATTAAACATTTAATTAAAACACATGCTATTCACTTAATTACAAAGTTAGTTTTTCTATATAATTACAAAAAGTATCATTAAAAGAATGAGTTAATTGAGATCAAGGACATTTGATGTGGCTCGTGTAGACTAGTAAGTACGTGTACATTTAGTTACTTATCATAAAGTAACGGTGATAGTATTTTTACGCTTTTTACAATAAAATACTGTTTAGTTTATTATTTGTTTCGGATCTTTTCCGTTCATTCACTACCGCTTCGTAAATATTCTATTGCTCTAAAAACTGTTCCCCAATCATTTTTACATCCACTGTGGCATTCCTTATCCGCTAGGAATCCAATATCACTCGCCTTATCTTATCGCTTTGCAAGAACTTCCACATAGAGAGCGCATTCGGCGGTAAGTCAATATTTACCAGTTTGTGATCAACATTAGTAGCCACCTAACTAACCTAACCTAACCCAACCTAACCGTAATTGTGATAAAAAATTTAATGGTAGTGAATTAACGGAAAATGTCCACTATTTCTTTATTTTTTATTGTATACGTGTGTTAAATACTACTGAAGTTGATTATGTTTATTGAGGAGTTACGCATATTTGACTTTATAAACATTTATAATTTAAAACATTTAATAAAAAGATTTATTTTACTTTAAATACAGTAATAGTTATATTATAAATTAAAAGCTTGTTTTCAGAAAAACCTAACTTAGCAGTTCTCAGTATATACAACACTTAGGAAACGGTACCATGCCAATATATATTTTCATCTGTAATATATATATATATATATATATATATATATATATATATATATATATATATATATATATATATATATTTTACAGATGAATGTTTGACCGTAAAGAGATTAGATTTAAATAATAAAAATGATAACATACCAAAACCTTCTTCATTGGGTTTGTAATTACCTCAATCATGAGCTATACAAATGTAAAACTTTGACGAGTTCTCAAATATAATCCATAAATTAGTGTGTTTTGGATATAATTCCAATACCTTAACATTCCACTTGTTTCACTAAGTACTTGTACTTGGTAAAATTGTATGATGTATTGATTATTATTGTTTAACAGCCAAATGTAAATTAATAAGATTTACCATACAATGTGTGGCATTATATAAAATTTTACAAAGAAAGACAGAACATATCGTAGTATTAAAACTAATATAGGACCAAACACAAATTACTTGTAGTGACATATTATTAGTATTATTTTATGCTCATTTTTTTATTAGAGAACACAAACATAATTATTTTAAAAAACATTAAAAATAAAGCAAAAAAATCAAACGGAATTTCGTGAACTTAGTCTAAACTTCTTTAAAAAAATTATAATTTCTTTATTTAAATGCAAGCATATAATTTTTGTTTTGCTCCAAAACAAAACAAGAATGGTTTCAAGGAATAACTAAATCTTAAAAATACGATTGAATTAGTAATGGTGTTAGACTTACAAAAAACTATACATTACTCTTTATTATACATATAATTATTCCGGCACGATCACAAACACTGGGTTCTCAATTAATTACTTAGAGAATTTCTCCCCATATTGTACTGGACGAGCGAATTGCTTTTTGAGTCTGGATTTTGGACTTTAACGCCAGATGGAAGTATTTATTAATGGTGTTTACCCTCTTTTGTACTACTTTTTCTCCTTACTACGTGGGATGGTTTCCACCACAAATGACTGGTATGTGGTTCATGAGTAGAGTAAGGTTAATAAAGAGATCTTACCTCCATTTCACTTAATGACCAATTAAAACTAAATTAATAATTTCCGTCTTATAAATAAACCAAAATACACGGAAAACTTACGGGGAAATGAGGGGACTGAATACAGTTTCTGTACATATCTCAGTCGCATGCGTTACCTACAGGTAAATGCAAGAGCACGGCGGGGAGCTTTGTTTGAACGTGATGTGTATAGTACTATAAAAGGGTAACTTAATCATTATACTGTGAATTACCCAAGTATACTGGAATGATGGGTGGTATTAAAATAGTCTAATTTACATTGTAAAGTACAATTTTTTAAATCGTTTTATGACAATTTTTACTAGGTAACAATTACCATACAGTCATATCGTAGCTGTTGCTGTATAAATTAATTAATTATTTCTCCGTTACCAATGCTGTGAAATAAAGAGTGAAAATAATACTTTAGAAAGTAATAATTTTGTTTAAGATACAATTGAAATAAACAGTACAAGTAAACGTCACACAACACAAATTTATTACAATATAAGCACAAAATGCACAAATATACTACAATACAAGCACAAAATGCACAAATATTATGGTGATCGATTTCGGTGAACCACGCTCACCTTCCTCAGACCAGAGGGATTCACAAAAGAATCTTCTGTGAATCTTCTGTGATTCTTTTGTGAATCCCTCTGGTCTGAGGAAGGTGAGCGTGGTTCACCGAAATCGATCACCATAATATTTGTGCATTTTGTGCCTGTATTGTAGTATATTTGTGCATTTTGTGCTTATATTGTAATAAATTTGTGTTGTGTGACGTTTACTTGTACTGTATATGTACCAACACGTATTATGCTAATTAAAAAACCAATTGAAATAAAGTATATAGTTTCAAATAAGTTGTTGCAATAACATTTACAACAAATAAAAATGTTACTATAGCCAAATATCTTTTTCAATTAATAATTATATAACTATGTATAAGATGGAGATACAAATTGTTAAATTCATTACGATCATATAAATAGTTTATTGTTTCAGAATATAATTTTTACCGTCGGGGTCACGTGATATATCTTTAAATTTTGTTACTGCTGAAGTTATTTACTTAATATATACGTACCAGTTTGTTTGCGGAAGAGACAACAAATGAAATAAAAAATCGCTTTATTCCAGTTCCATTACAAAAATAAACAAATAATACAAAATTACATAAGAATGTATCTTGCATAGACTACTGGTCTGTATGGAGGAGAGAGCTCCTCCATGGATCGTATTATTAATTACTACCTATGGTATTCTAGAGATATTTACAAGAAAAATATTATATCTTAATTATTTTTAATTATTTAATTCTAAAAAAGTAACTTTTACAATAATGAAAATATTTTAATATACCAATTGTCATCACCAAAATATTCATGCTAATTAAGAGCTTGAAAATTATAAATAAAATTCTAAAAACAATTAATTAATTGATTGAAAAAACCTAAAAGGACTGCAAACATTTCGATGACTATACTAATGAATTTATGTGTGAAAATTTGGTAATTTTGAACAGTTTGTCAGGCAATCTGGTCTGTGACTTCTAGCAAGAATAATTAGAATTATTGTTATGTATATATAGTTATTTTATTTAAATTAATTTTATGCGACTGTAATATAATTTTATTTCTAATAGGGATTATTTTAAAATAGTTTTTAACAAGGAAAGTATTTTGCCTTAGATTTGTGTTTGTAGGACTACATAATTTCCAATATTAAAAAATATATTAATATATGGCAATATTGCGAGTGTTGTGTTAAAATTAGTTACTATTTAATTTTAATTTGTTCATATTTAATTTTATAAACACAAAATATATCAGAATAACTAAGGATATTTAACATAAAATGTGAAAAGGAAAAAATTTTTCTTTATTTAAACAAATTTGTTTCAAGGACTGCTTGCTGTTTTTTAATTTTTTATTTTTTATTTTTTAATAGTTTTTTCCTTTACTTGCACAATTAATAAGAACTAAACAAACTCTCCAGCACTTAGATTATATTGAGAATCAACTTTCTATTCCAATTTGAAATTCATATACAATTCTATAATATCCTATTTCGTATAATAGTTGTTATTAATGATTTATCTGACTCTAGTATTGTTGGATTTAACAATTATATTTTTAAATATTACTATAAGAAATATGTGATGCTATATAATAGGGCAATAAGTTTTGTATTCAATTTTTTTTTTTTTTTAGATATACCTAATATACCAAAAATGTTTTAAAATAATGAAAGCATACCACATATTAAACAGTTAAACAAATATTTATAGAACATTTACAATTAAAAATGGTTTTTAAAAAGTATAATTTTAATAGCTGTAAGAATTTCACTTATAAACAAACAGAGGCAAAATATGTAACGTTGTATCGTTACAATGAATATATTACAATGCAAATGGTGAAATGTCATATATCAGTGGCTATTTTTTTGGGTGGCCTAATGAATAATACATAACTGAGGGTATAATGTGAGTGCATTTTATTTATTTATTTTAACTGAACAAAGAAAACACGTAGTGATTTTATAAAGGTAACACACTCTAAATTCACATATTTTTACAGACAGTTTTATAATGTTTTGTTTAACCACGATGTACAGGGAACTTAATTAACAGGGAACCTGTTAATAACACGATTAACAGGGTGGGTTGTTTTACTACGAAAAAGTTCTTTTATTTATCATCAAATTGAAGTTAAATTTAAATACACTTTTAAACTATTTTGATTATATTTTATATAAAACAAAATTAGTAAAGATGTAACTGTCATCAGTACTATCAAATCCATTATTACGTAGGCCAACTTTGAGAGTACAACATTGCGTTCATAGTTGAAGCATTGCAAGGTATTTCAATAATTTATGTAATTTAATTAACTTAGGACAAGTTGCCGTATTAAAATTAGTTTTTTGTATAATAAATGTTGTGTTCATATGGCATTTATGCAGAATTCATTGTTTCGAACGTCAGTTGTTTGAGAATTATGTATTATTTAAAATACAAAATGAGCTGAAGAATTTTAATTTTTATCAAAATGTTCTATCCTTTAAATACTTGTTAATAAATCTACAATACCACGTTTGGTTGAAAACACTCGTCCCAACAATAAATACAGGTAGTTTTGTATACGGTATGTCAATAAACCATAGTTATATAATATGAAATTAATTCTTTTTCTGTTTTTATATTAAATTATTAAGAACTATCTAAATAGAATTTTAATCTGTTATATCTTAGATAAGAACGTTACTATATGTTATTATTATTAGTCTAAATTTAACAACTACCAAAACATATGAAAAATATGTAACTATTAAGAGTTTTAACTTAAAAGCTGGTCTCGTTACTTTCACATTTCGAACGCATTAAGAAATTTCACGGAGTAAACGTTTTTTTAACAATTTAGGCTTATGAGTAACTGCATCAAGAGTACTGCATCTATTATCAATGTAGTTAACATAAGAAGACCTTAAGTTTTGCTAGTAATATAAACTATCAACCAAATCAAAGCGTCCCTCCCCCTCTCACCCCTCTCTGGCTTGTCATCTGACGTTAGTGAATCTATTAAGTACCCTAAGTGCTTTCCTTGGTTCTGAGCTAATTACCTTGGTTAAGTCACTGAGTGATTCAATGTATGGATTAGGAAATCTTACTTAGGAAGAAATATTTTGTAAGTGTTCACTTGTAAAAATAAATATATTAAACCTGAATAAATTTTTGCAAAGTACAGATAAGAAATAATTATATGGACAGTGACTAATCAAGAGAAACTCACTGTAAATTGTCTTATACGAGTATGACCTGTTATTTTATGTTTTGATTAAATTGATATTATTTTGACTAATTTTGTGAAAAAAACACTATTACTGAATCTCATTGCTATTATTTCACTACTTAGAGGTAAGGCAATTCTATGAAATTAAATAATAAGTTTGGGCTATATTATAAGTTAAGGGGTCAGTTTGAAATATTTGATACTATTCTTATAGTCAAACAAAATGTATGTTATAATTGAAAAAGAGCTCCATATGATAAAAAACCAATATTAAAAAATACGGTCCAAAAATATATGTCCCAAAATATTTTTAACTAAGACCAAGTATATTCAATATAATAAAGACTCTTTTAACGGGCCTTATTTCATGGTTTAGGTTTCACAAAACTTAAAAATGGTTTCATTCTACTGCATGTTGAAATAATCATACTATTTTATAACTATAAGTAAATGTATTATAAATGTAACAAAACCAAATATTTTTTAAAACAATTCGCATATTGTACACATAATGCCATGCAATTTTAATATCACACCACTTCGACTTAGCTCTGGAATTCGTGATCCGTTGTTTAACAATTCCAACTACCCTCCACGCTCACTAATTGAAGCAATTTTGAATGTGAGTTGAAACAAGATACTAGTGAAACTGTTTCATTAATGAAGCTTATTAAAGTACATAATAAATTAGATACATTTTTTAAAGTAATAATATTTTAAATAACTAATTTATGTGATAAAAGTTATGTTTGTTGTTTTTTAAGTTTAAAAAATTGATGATTTTCTATCATGATATAATTAATTGTAATCTAATGAGTTGTAGCTATTGGTTACGTAATTAAAGAGGCATGTAATTATTTGGTTTAGGAATAACATACTTAATAGTTACATATATTTTTACTTAATACTTAATAGTTTGTTTTTATATACATTCTAGATAAAATGTACTTTAAACAATAGTTCAAAATACTATCATTATATATTTCAAAATTTTTGTAGAATCTATAATAATTAGAAAAAGTAGCATGAGTAAAGTATTTTTAAAATTATTTATTAAACGTCTAAAGTAACAATAGTTATGGATTTGTCTATTTTGCTCATATGTTAGGATATATTGTACCAAAATCTTTAGTAGTTTATAGTTAGTAATTAAAATCAAGTTTAGTTTATTCAATTATATAAATAACAAGATTATAGACGAAATGACAACTATACACTGGGAATCACTCCCCACTACCACGGACCAGGACGGTCTGTGCGTGGATGAGAAGTTCCTGTTATACAAAATAATTTTTTAAATGTAATATAAATAATGAAAAGAAATAATCAAAATCCTAAAATTGAACAAACAAGAAACATAGAACGGACAGAAGGTGTGTTGAATTCGGGAGTATTTAAAAAATTAATTTACATAGGAGTTAAAACAATTGAGATTAATAATTTCAAACAAGATGGACATGTTTTATACATAAATTTTTTAAATCCATTATACATACACACAAACACGCACAGTATAAACACACCAATAGTAACTGTCAGTAATGATGTGGTGTCAATAACTTTAGCCGTTACTCCATTGACACGTCACCACAAACTACTGACATCAATCAGTCTACTGATACATGTGTTCCTGTTAATAGTAACACAAATAGTAACTGTCAGTAATGATGTGGTGTCAATAACTTTAGCCGTTACTCCATTGACACGTCACGACAAACTACTGACATCAATCAGTCTACTGATACATGTGTTCCTGTTAATAGTAACACAAATAGTAACTGTCAGTAATGATGTGGTGTCAATAACTTTAGCCGTTACTCCATTGACACGTCACCACAAACTACTGACATCAATCAGTCTACTGATACATGTGTTCCTGTTAATAGTAACACAAATAGTTCATGGTAAGCTGTAAACGTGCAGAGTGGGTTTTCGTTCTAAATTAACGATGATTTTTGTTATTTACAGGTGTAATCATAATCGATTTATTCGCAAAAGAACTATTCAGAAATATCAATGGATATAAACTGTAAACTCAAATACATGAAGTAGTATGTGTATTATATTATTACTGTTTATCATACTTAAAAAAACTCAAGGGGAATTTATCTTAGAGTAGGGGATATCCCTGCATGCTTCGCCACAAAACATAGTTTTACTATATCTAACTGATTTATAGCTTTATTTATAGTTTTAGTATATCTAACTGAACATTTTTTATTGCTTTAACTATAAATGTCGTTTGTTTTCCATTTATTTACTTATAATGATAATTTACTGATCTTTGAGTATTTAATTGTTTGAATATATTTAAATATATGTTGTTATTGTTTATCACTGTTTCAATTTATTTACGATTATTTAGAATTTTATGGAACTCAGTATAATATAATCTCTTTAAAAGTAGATCAAATCAAGAGATTATTTTACCGCTGCAGTGTAATTGCTCATTAAGAAAATAATAAGCGATGTTTGAATTTGAATGATAGGTTGTATAGTAATAATTTCTTCTTGGAAGACCACTCAATGCTTGTTCTTTGTTTTTGTTGGCCCTTATTTAGGAACTGTGTGGGTGTAAAATACAACAACATTGTATTATTATTATTATTATTATTATTAATACTGATAAAACCATGGAAATAAACAATATTAATCAAATTTTACAACTAAAATGATATCGTCATATTTAAGTTAGTTAAAATCTATTAAATAATTTAAATGTGATTATAAAACAAAAGTTTCATCTGTTATATGGGTGGAATTTTATACTTTTCCAAATGTTTAATATATTTTTAAAACTCGTTTTTGTGATGTATAGTGGTTTGTAAGAAAGCACGAACTGTCTACTCTATGTTTACTTAAAAATGGAAAATTAAAAACAACTAAATAAAAATGTTCCATTAAATCATAGTTGTTTTTTTATTGAACACAGTTCTGAGGTTATATTTACTAACCCATGACCAGAATACTCTCCGCACTAAAATGAATAACAAAATGAGTTTTAAGAAATCAAGATATAAAAGAGTTTAATAATATTTTATTACTAACTAAGCGTGTCCATTCTTAAGATTCAGTTCATATACACGTAATTCTAAGTGTATATGTTTTAACGTATATTTTAAAGAAGGTCTGATATACTGATATATAACATTGCTCATATGCGATGTTTGTATATATAAATATTAATCCACACAAACCATACCCTACAATGTTTTATTATAAACCTTTATTTTTATATCTATACTTGTAACTATCTCCTCAAATCTGACTAAGTCTTAAGTCCCACAAAGTTATAAATAATTTATCAGTTATATTCTAAGTTGTTATATCAGTTGTTTGAATGAGTGTGTACGTCAGTATATCTTTAACATGAATTTGATTTTCATTGGTCTTAAATGTAGAATATTCATCAATTTTTTATTACTAATAACATAAATGTATTTTTCTTTACCGTAATGTTACCTGTACTATAAACACTTTCATATGCAGAAAAATATGCATTGCATATTTTAAAGGGTTATTATAATTTTGTCATAACTTCATAATACTGAAACAGTCTAACAACAATCACTAAGAATGAATTTTCATTTAATAATACTGGACAGTGCACTTTTTATTTCACATGGCTGTTAAGCAATAATCTACCTCATCTGAAAAATATCGTTTGGGCGAACAGCATCAACAATAATGTTCATGATAACAAGATTGACGTACATAACATCTTTATATAAAACATTAACATATCAAAGATCTTGGGGAATTCTGCAAGGGGCTTCATCCGACCGATAGGTTATTTTTAGTGTATCCTCTACTTTCTTTATATTGTATGTTCTTCTTTTAAAAAACATTTTGTAATCACATCGTAAGCCAAGGAAGTCAGGTATTCAGAATGTTTGCATAGTAACCTATACCATATTTTATTAATTTAGATTGTGTTAAAATCACAAATCGTATCCGTACGTTTAACAGCCTTTATATTACTCAACCTTTTATGACAAATATTCGAAATTTAAACTGCACGATGGATACCCGCAGGAAACACATAATATAGATATACAGTACTTGCATTTTAATAAAAATCAATTTATTTGATACAATTATTAATATTAAGTTCAAGTAATTCTAAAATATTTATTTACTTATTTTCAAATCCGTTAGTAGAACATAAATGCATGTGACATGATTACAATTAAAAATGCTGGTAAATTTTGTTATTTATGTACGGTAAATTGTAATGTTGTTTCGAATCAATTTTTACTTGTATTGTGAAAATAAAATGGTAGTACGATGAGAAATGTTTAGTAATATCAAACTAATATTTTCTCAAAAGTAATTTATTTAGGTTATTTACATGAGATGCCAACGAAACTCTTATGTATTTTAAGGTGTATATTAACATGAACTAAGAAAGGTGAGGATGACACGTGTAGTCCTGTTACTACTAAGTTGAACTTGTTCTTCTTAAAAAGTCCCATTTAGGAATATTAATAAATAAAAAACATTGTCGACATTGGTAATTTACAATATGTACTTCACACCAGAATTTAATAAAACATTAATTTCATTTAACTTCATTTAGAGATATTAGTCCGAAATACTATTTTTACACCAACCACCAGAGACAAAAATGTACATAGATAGCTTAGTGATGTATGGCTAACTTTATAATCTACAGGTACACTGTGCATATGTTGAATTTACCTTGGGTTTTGTGAGTTAATGTCCTATCAATATAGTTTTACATAGATTGAGGTTTGTACATTTATTTTACATGAAAAAGTGACATTTATCTGTGTTCTAATTTGTAATTGATCCCTGTGAAGTTTTTCGAGTTAGGGAGAAGCTAGCATAGCTTGATTAGCTTCCTTTTAAAGTTTAAGGTCAAAATAGATAGGGTGATTTAAACGCCAACAGATTATAAAAATTCCTGGGCTCTTTACAATTATATGAATTTATATAACTTCATAGATTTTATTAAAACATTTGATACTTGATTATGCTTAAACTAGTGTTAGTACTGTACATTTTTAGTGCGAATTTAAAACTTGTTTTTTCACACAAAAACAATACTGTAAATCAATAACATTATTCTGAATTTGTTCTGTTTCTTTTTGACATATAGTATGGTTATATAATAGTGTTTATGTAATCACAGACCGAAGCGTGCAGGTATTTTTTTTATACCATAGTGTCTTTGTTAATACAATATATATTTGTTTAGCTATCCGTATGGTTATATTAATTAATTATTTTCTGAATGTATAAATATTTTAGTCAAAATAATGTCGTTATATATTCTTTAATAAATACACATCTTTAAAGAAATAAAATAATTTATAGTTAATAAATAATAATCTAGTTAATTAACTTAGATTAATATTTATCGTAATAAAGATTTTTTTTAAATATTGTTTTTTAATATTAGGAAAAAATTATAAAATATCTACTCTAACGTCCTTATATATAAGAAATAAAAAATCCATTAGATTACATATAGTTTGATAATTGGTATTTGTACTGGAGGCAGTGATGTATTTTCTCAGGTTCAGTTTTTCATGTCATTACCGGAAACACGTCATTATGCAAATGACATCATGCTACTCTAATAATAGAACAGTTATCCAGTGGTCATTTGAATAATACATAAAATGTTATGTTGAATATTTGGAAAATGAGAGGTTTTATTGGGTTTAAAATTATGTTCCTTGATAATATTCAGTACAGTTTCTTGAAAATTTATGAAAAAATACAGTTAAGTTATAAATTCAATAAAATTATATAAATGTTAAATCTTGTTTCATATTTACGATCTTATTATTTAATGCTTAAGTAACGTTTAAAAATATCTAGAAAACTAACTAAATATTTAACATATAAATGAAAGCCGATAAATTAATAAGTGAATATATTTTTATGTAATCTAATAATATTCCCTTTCATGTTTTAAGAGCTTTCATTTATTTTAAGTTTAATCTTTATATTTTCTTTTAACTATTGTATTTCATCGATGAATAGTTCTAACTCATTTCAATAAAAGATATTATGTATGAGCTTTATATTGGGTAACGTGTTCTAGCAGTTTTTATGTTTCGTTAAATTATGAAATTTCTCTTTGAAATTAACACATTGATGATCCAATGGCTATTACATGATTTTACTGGTAACATATTGGGAATATCTGGTACTTCCGGATATCCGGCGCTTTATTTTTAGTATAAGCTAAGGTTGTAGGTAACACCTAAAGCAGAAAGGAGGTTTATACCTGTCGACACGTTTTTAACGTACTTAAAGCGTTGTAATTCCTCAAAAAATCTACAAATAATGAAAAGTCCTACAAATAACTTTTATACATAGTGTGTGTTACTTGTTATTTACTCATCTGACAATATATAAATTCACTTTTGTATTTTCCATATTTATAACGTTCAATCATATATTTTAAGATACTATACAGATATTTTAGTAGTAACCAATCTATCTAGTATATAAATAATAACTTATTATGTAGTTAGATAATATGGAGAATTTCCATTACAACCTGATTTAAAATTTCGTGTCAATTATTAATTTTACTTTGAGTAGAGGAAGGTTTTTTTTAAATTATATGATATACGTTTTATTTACCTCACACAGAATGGTATTTATTAGTGTTATGGAGTGTGAAAATGTTTGGTTGAATATAAAATAAAGGGGACTCACCTGATACTTACGATATATCACAAACTCATACGAGTTTTACCTACCGATTTGAGGCAAACTTTTGAAAAATATAACATATATATTTTTATATAACATATAACATCCATATATAACATATATATATGGAATATGTATATAATATTCCACAAACTAACATGTATTACATTCATTTAGTTTAGTTTTCTTCCTGAAGACGTAGTTTAGGTTTTTTGGAATATTTGTTTAAGCAATGTAGTTTAAATTGGGTTTGGCTAGGTTAGGATGGACTAGTTATTTAATATTTTTTTGGGTATATTTTATACCATAATAATGTATGACTTATAAATAAACAAACATAACCTACCTACTTTAAGCTGAACTAACTCACCATAACCTAACCTAAACCCATTAACAATTTATTTTCATCCTAGTTATTATTGGTTGAATGAAAAAATCAATTTCATATTTATAAACTGCAAAAGGTCAATATATTAAAAATATTGTTTAGTAAAAATGCAGTTTCAATAAAATGTTTCGTCGAATATTCCAATACATTTTTTAAGAAAACTTTCCATTCATTCTTTTTCGTCGTGTAAATATGAACTAGTTAAAAAAAAACTTGTAAAAATCACTGTGATCGCTACATTTTATTTATACATAAATATATTTTAATGCTTATTTTATTTAACAGTTTTTTAAACTAATATTTCAATCCTTGAAAAAAAAAACATGCAATATAAATATCATGATAAATATTAAACCTTGTTTTCCTTTTAATATTATTTATTTTAGAGTAAGAATTACAAAAATATGTCGTGCTCTTAACTTTTCTTAATAACAACTGAACTGACAATTGTGTCTCTATGACAACATAAATAAAAACAAATAATACAGATGGTGCCAAAATGCTAAATTTTAATTAGTCACTTAACACGCCCTTCTCAAATTTTGCACTTTGACAAATTTTTTAGTCCCATTGCATCAACAAGACGATAATGTGAAGGTCCTGGAAGTGGTTTCGTGAGAATGTCAGCAGGCATTATTTTAGACGGAACATGCCTAAATTTTATTTCGTTATTTCTCACCAATTGACGAACAAAATGGTATCTTGTAGCAATATGTTTAGTACGTGAGTGACAAGTAGCAATTTCTGCAATGTACTTTGCTCCACGGTTGTCAGTACCAAGATTTACCATTGACAAATCATTTAATTTTAATTCTAACATCAAATTTCTTAGGTATAGTGCTTCACGAGATGTTTCTGATAAAGCCACGTACTCTGATTCTGTTGATGATATTGCAACTGACTGCTGTTTCTTCGAACGCCATGATATTGCAGCTCCACTCAACATGAACACATATCCTGTATATGAAATTCGATCATTTTCATCATTTGCATGGTCAGCATCAGAAAATCCTTGGATTCCCAACTGATCTTTCTTGTACACTAATCCATAATTCTGGGTACCTTGTAAATAGCGCAATACACGTTTCGCTGCTGACCAATGAACTTCTTGGTACTTATCGTTAAATTGTGACAGTCTATTGACAGTGAACGTGATATCTGGGCGAGTAGCAATTGCCAAGTACATTAATGATCCAATTAACTGTCGAAATGGCTTTTCTTCATCTTTTCTTCGATGCTGATTTCCTTCTGGTAACTTAGCTTGAGATTCACTAGGAGTTCGTACTGGGTTGCATTCTTCCATGTAAAATCTTTTTAAAAGATCTTTTACATATTTTTGTTGATTTAACTCAATATTTCCATCAACTTGATTAATTTCAATTCCCAGACAATGTCGTGCTAAACCCAGATCTTTTATTTCAAATCTCTTTGCAAGTCCAGCTTTAATTCTTTCAATATCTGTCTTATTTCTTGATATATATAAAATATCATCAACGTATACAACCAAAATTGTATATTGATCCTCACTCATATTGTAGTAAAAACATGTGTCACTAGCTGCTGAAGTTAATCCAAGGTTTTCTAATTCTTCATTCAATATTTTATTCCATTGACGACCAGCTTGCCGCAGACCATATAATGCCTTTTTCAATTTACAAACTTTGTTATCTTGTGATAATTTTTGGAGCATCTCGTAAGCAATTTTTCCTAAATTACTGTTTTGACCATCCTTTTCAATAATTTCTTTTAATGCTTCTTTAATAAATTCTGGCAGTTCCATAAATATTTCTTCTTCTAAAAATCCATTTAAATAAGCTGCTACAACATCTATTTGATAAACTGGTAAACCTTCACGTACAGCTAATGCCATCAAAAGTCTGATAGAATCCAACCTAGCTACAGGTGCAAAAGTATCAGTGAAATCTATTCCTTGTCGTTGTGTAAACCCTCGAGCAACAACTCGAGCTTTTCTTCTTTCAAGTGTTCCATCTGGCTTAAATTTGTTTCGAAGTACAATTTTACAAGTAATAACAGCTCTGTCTTTTGGACGATCAACTATTTCCCACGTGTTATTTTTAATTAAACCACGAATTTCTTCAGTAATTGCTTCCATCCACTCAAGTGCTTTATCTCCAGCCATCGCTTCTTTCAAGGTTATATCAATAAGATTTGCTTCTTCAATTATTTCTTCTTCATGTTCTGTTGCATCAACAAATATTTCATCATCACTTGGTTCTTCTTGCATTTCGATATCTTCATTATCATCATGTTCCTCTTGGTCTTCGTATATATTTGCTGCTTGTCCAGTGTTATAAATTTTTCTTGGTCTTCCTCTTCTACCTGTTTTCTCTATCCGTGGTCTTCCCGATTTTCGACGTGAAATACGATTTGGTGTACAAATTTCTTCATTAATTTCATCATTTTCAATTTCTTCATTTTCATTTTGAATTGGCATATGAACACATTCAATATTTTCTTCATTTTTATCGAAAATTTTATCTTCTTTTACTTCATTTAAAAATTGATCTTCAAGAATTTGTACATCTCTAGCAACTACAACCTTTCTTTCAATTGGAATCCATACTCGATAACCTTTTGATTCTTCTGAATAACCGACTAAAATACCTTCTTTTGAACGCGGATCAAACTTTGATTTCCCTAATTGTTTTTCTAAAACAAATGATTTTGCTCCAAAAACTTTTAGATTACTTAAATCAGGTATTACTTTATTCCAAACTTCAAATGGAGAATGATTATCCAAACTAGATGTTGGACATCTGTTTCTTAGATAATTAGAAGTAGCTACTGCCTCAGCCCAAAATCCATGACTCAATCCAGATTGAATTAAAAGACATCGCGTCATTTCAATTAATGTCCTGTTTTTCCGCTCTGCCACTCCGTTTTGCTGTGGTGTATAGGGAACAGTTAGACGTCTGGAAATACCATTCTTCTTTAGGAATTCATCAAACTCTTTATTACAATATTCTGTTCCATTATCGGACATCAAACATTTAATCTTACAATTTGTCTGAGTTTCAACATATGCTTTATATTCTTTAAAAGCTTGAAGAACATCACTTTTAAGACGTAGAAATTTAACATCACACCATCGTGTACTGTCATCGATAAATGTTACGAAATATCGAGCACGTCCTAATGATTCTACTCTTGACGGTCCCCAAACGTCAGTGTGTATTAGTTCTAATTTCGCTGTACATCGTTCAGACTTCTTAGGAAATGGTAATACAGTCATTTTTCCTTTTAAACATATGTCACATGCCTCCAATTTCTTTTCTTCATTTATCTTCATACCACTAGCTAATTCTTTTCTTGAAATTTCTAACAGATCTTCTTTATTTAAATGTCCCAGACGATGATGCCATAACTTCAAACTTGCTGAATTATTATTTATTGCCGCATTTGCTTGCTCTTCACTGCCACAAACATAATATAAATTTCCAACTCTTTGTGCTAACAGTTTTATTTCACCATCTTTTCCAAAAATAGTTGCCCCAGTTTTAGAAAAACTGACAGTATTCCCATGATCCGTAATTCTCGCAACAGATAACCAATTAGTTCTTAATTCTTTTACCAATAACGTATCATTAAGTTTTACCGACCTATTTGATTTTCCATCTGTAGTAAAAACACGAGCAGTTCCTTTTGCTACAATTTCAGTTTGTGCATCGCTGGCCAACAAAACATTTCCATTTGTTGACGTCATATTAATGAATGCTGCTTCATTATTACACATATGAGATGTACAGCCACTATCTAAACACCATCGACTATCACTTGATACCTGCTTCGTATGAAGAGCCTCTTCCGTTACTTGAAACGCATCTTCGACTTGAGCTTCAACTTTTGATGAATATTCTTGCTTTTCATCATTTGCTCTGTCTGGACAATCAGCTGCTTTGTGCCCAATTTTATTACAGATGAAACAATTATACTTAAATGGCTTGTTTAAATTACCATCGTTTCTGCGTTGCCCTCCTTGATATCCACTTCTTTGATATCCACCTCTCTGATATCCATTTCCTTGATTTTTACTACCTTGAGGTCCACTACTTTGAGACGGTTTAAAATTTTTAAAGTTTTGCTTGACCCACATAACCTCTGAATTATCCATGTCACGTTGACTTTGAGCATCATACTTTTCAATAACCTTTTCTCTAAGTATATCTGGTTTAGGTAATTCATTTTGAGACTCCATAGCACATCTGAACATTTCAAAACTTGAGGGCAATGCATTAAGAAGTAATGTTGACTGTAAATCATCATGCATTTCGACTCCCATAGCTGACAGCTTAGATATTATGTCAAAAAATTCCATCAGTTGAGTATGAAAATCACCGTTGTCTATTATCTTGTAAGATGTCACACGTTTGAGTAAACTTGCTCGTTTTACCGGTCCCGTAGATGCATATTCTGATTTTAACTTGTCCCAAATTTGTTTTGAAGTATTTAAACCTTTTACCATTCGTAATAAACTTGGATCAATAGCAATTATTAAATCTGATTTAGCTTTAGCATCTTCTTCTTCCCACCTTTCAACTTTTTGAGCCGATGCAGCATCATCTTCAACCAATGCGGGTTTTGGTTTCTTGCCATTTACATACATCCATGTACTGTTTTTTACCATTACAGCTTCAATTTGCATAGCCCACGTATCATAATTTCCTTTTGTAAGAGGCTTAATTGTACTTGACGATAACGACATTTTTTTTTACTTTTTACTCTTATTAACAGCGATCTGGGCCCATAACCTGATAAATATTAAACCTTGTTTTCCTTTTAATATTATTTATTTTAGAGTAAGAATTACAAAAATATGTCGTGCTCTTAACTTTTCTTAATAACAACTGAACTGACAATTGTGTCTCTATGACAACATAAATAAAAACAAATAATACAGATGGTGCCAAAATGCTAAATTTTAATTAGTCACTTAACATATCAAAATTGTTGTCACAGTACAAGTGGCTGAGCTTACACCCTTTAACTTTAAAAAAAAAGAATAAAAGCGTAGTGAATTTGTCAAGAAACAAATATGATTTAAAAATATATAGTAGGTTTTTTATTTTAATAGAAAATTACTAATTTTGAGAAGAAAATAAGCTTAAAAATACAAGCCACTTGACGAGTTGTAGTATAGTGAATAAATTTTTCTATCTAGCAAATTATTTAACCAAATTTATTGATTGTTAGTATTAGTTTAGTTACAATTAAATGATTAATTATAAAAGAGAAACAATTATAGTTCATTGGGTTTTTTGTATTTATTATAAAATAAAAAAAAAATAATTAAATTAATTATAATTATTTATTGCTTAAATTGTTTAATATTATATTCGTAAAATTTCAAAACGGTTTTCCTGTAAAATATAGCATAAATAATTATATTTTATGTAGTAATTAATTAAATTTTATTTTTAATTAATATGATTCAAAGTTGATAAGGGCATAAACTTTGAATATATTATATGAATATATGAAGTTAATACAGTATCTTGCATTCATTTAAGGTACAGTTTTTATAAAGTAGACTGAAGACATTTTTGCACCTTCTAAGATGAAGTTTCTTAATTATCTGGTAGGAAAGTAAACTTATTAATCACAGGGTTTTAGAGACTAGTAATTTAGTTAAACTCTTGCCTATTTTCAAATTATTAAAAAATAAAACATTAATTTGTGAAAATGTATAAGTTCTCAGTAATGCACATTATAGGTGTCGGTAATATCATTGATTTTATACAAAAATAGATTTCCCTTCCAATGTTCAATTTTGAGTCTCGAAATATCAGCTGTTTTTGTGGTCCATTGTGGAGAGCTAGTGTAGTCCCATGTAAATTTAATGCAGTTTAAACCAGCTGTGGTAGGAGACCTCACTAACTAACCAAATGACTGCCACAAATATGCCCATTAGATGGAATATCTATTGTAGGTGTAAATAATCAAGGGTAATATACCCTAGATGCGTAGTGATTGTCAATGTTTATTCAAATTAAATATTACTCTATAGGAATGCCTACCATTGAAAATTTTATATAAAAATAATCAGGACAGTAATAAAATATAATATTTTAGCAGATGGATCATTTGATTTAAGAAACCTTTGAGATTCTATTTAGTTAAACTGTTCCAAAAAACATATTGTCTTCTTTGTTATTTTTATCTATTGAAAACATAACATAACACATTTAAATGAATTTTGTTTAAACAAACCAACCACTTATTATTTTTTAACATAAATAAATCAGGAAACAGTAAATATCGGTAAGTTAGATTATATTTTGTAGCAGCATCATGTTTTCTCGGTTATATGATGGTATAATTTTAATCCTAATGCCCTCGAACCGTAATTAGACAGAAACATTTCCGACTTGTGGTCATTATGTGCTGTCACGATAAGAAAATGTTCGATTTTCATCACTTGCAATTAACACTTGGCTACAGTTACTTGTTGTCGCTATCAACGTGGTTCATATAGAAACGGAAAGACGTACTTGTTGTAGTGGTTTGCCTGATTTGGTTCTAGTATAAAAAAAAAAAAACAGGGAATAATAATTAATAATTGTTGGCTGGCAAAAGTTAAAGCCATTTTCTAACTGACGCCATAATAATTGTGTTGTTTACTTGTTTTTTTAAATTTCATTTGTATGTCTCATACTTAGTTATGGTGTTATTGTGTTAATTATTTATCTATGAAATATTTTTAGTGTCATTTGAAGTGCAATTAGTTTGTGTTGTTAATTGTTTATGTTAGGCTATTGTAAAATTATGCTTGTTAGGTTTCGTTTGTATTTATGAGAATGAATATGTTCATAAAATGTATATTAACATAACTATTTACATTTACAGGTATAAACAATGTTTGTTTCAATGTATAATTATGTTTTTATGTTGCTGTATTAATTATACAGCATCTAAATGTAAGTGTTTATGTTAGGCAGTTTCCAACTATGCGTTAAATATTAATTTTCTTTGCCATTTATTATAAAATTCCTAAAATTTTTCTGAATTACTTCTTTTATGTATATACAACCCACAAAAGCCATATTAAAACCTTCTCATAAAATAAAAAAATATGAGCATAAAGAATAAAACATTTACGTGCATGCAAGTAAAACGTTATCCATCACTTACAAACCTATAAACTGACAGGGAATAGAGACCAAAATATAAATGTCACAAATAAAAATGTATTTCATATATATAGGATGAAAAATGTATTAAAATTTTTAGGATTAATTTGGAGATTTTTGTGATTATAAAAAATGTTTAGCAAATTGTTAAAAATGATGTTGCCATGGTAACTTATTTTTACATAATTGTTCAACATATAATAATATAATTGTACTTTTTATTGACCACAATATTAGCTGAACCCTTTATATTTTAAGAAAATATGTAACATTTCAAATATTTTGGTCATCTTGCAATCCGGAATTCAGTCATACAATATTGATTTTCAATTGAACCTTCTATTTTTTTTTTTTTTCACAAAAATAATGTTCAAAGATATCCTGAGTCATACAAATGTTCTTTTCGCTGAAGGATGTAATATTTTGTTGTAATTAGAAAACGTGGTTCATCATGAGTACAATTACAACAAATATAAATATTTTTGTAAAATTATTGTAACAGTTTTTATGACTTTTATAAAAATATCTGCATAATGTCAAAAAATACGTGATGGTAAAGGAAAATCTAATTGACAGTTTAAGGGTATTGAATTGGGGTTCTCCCTACTACTTAGTTGACCCGCCCACCCACCCATACACGCACTGTGGTATTGACCCACCCACCCACCCATACACGTACAGTGATATTGACCCACCCGCCCACCTATACACGCACTGTGATATTGACCCACCCGTCCACCCATACACGCACTGTGGTATTGACCCACCCGTCCACCCATACACGCACTGTGGTATTGACTCACCCACCCACCCATACACATACAGTGGTATTGACCCGCCCACCCACCCCGACACGTCCAGTGGTATTGACCAAACCAACCCTCCCCACATACACATACAGTGATATTCAGTGTATATATTTAAGGTAAAATAATAAACATTCCCTTTTTATTTAAATGTTAATTCTTTATTCAATAACGATGTTTTATTCTTCTTTATTTATTGTTTGTTAAAATTTGTTTTAATTGTGTTTGGTACAACTGCAAAGATGTACTTACTATTTATTGAGTTGGGATTGATTCCTTCCATGTTAATTCAGTTGGCATCACTGGATGAAAGTAGCATGTACTTAGACTATCAGTGTTAGTACTGCTTTCTATGAGATACCAAATAACTTTATTTTCTGTATGGGGTGTCAGACACTACAGTGTGTCTTTTATGTTATATTTTTTTATTCTAGTGCTAATAGCTTCAGTGGCTTTTCTTAATGTTTTTTTATGCCAAAATTTGATATTAATGATTTAAGCTTTTAATTTAATAAAGGGGACTACACTCTACCTACAAAGACAGACATTATGCAGAAATATCTAAAACATTTTCGTAGTATAATTATTTATATTTGATGAACTTTGCCCCCTGACTAAGATATTTATGTATAGTTTTCGATTTCGTATTTGGTAAGAAATGACTTTTTATACTAGTTTAAAATTGTTTTATCCAAAAATGTTAATTCGTTGAAATTATTTTTTACTGATCTTATTACTAGCCAGATGGTTTGTCACGATACGTGCCCTCTATCTTAAAGTTAATCGAAATGCTATAAAAACTATTTAAATGTGTTTAATTTAATTGTTTGACATTACAGAAAACCAGTTTCTTATTTATGACGTAAAATGCCGAAAAAAGTAGAACATTGAAATAGTTATGTGATACAACCCAGTGTGTCCTTTATGTGACACAAATAAGTATAACCAGGGATAAACGAGATGACTATTCATATCAATTCGTATATACTATATTTTATAAAAGTAATACAGAAATGGTAAGATAAAACTATATAAAATAACATAAAATGCGCCCCTTGTTTAGCCATAAACGAAATAAAATATAATCTTGACTCCACAAAAAAAGTTTAATGATTGCATAACTGATTTTTACATTCCAGATTAGCAAACTATTAGCAAAACAAAACTTATATAAACAAAACTATTTTGTGGAATTCAATTATTTTTTATTGTAATTATTAGATGTTTTCCTCGTTTTAAAATACATTGCTATTTTATAAATTTGTCAAGGTTGTAAAATTATATATATGTCTGTGAAATAGAGAAGAGGGCTTTATTACACGCTCCTAATATTGACAACTGGTAAATACTCCCGGCGTGAGGCTTCATATCACCGGGCCCTCTTGAATAAAACGGCGTGTAATAGTCTCTTTTAATTTTGCCGCTATTAATGATATGGTATATCCAATCTTGACACTTTAAAAAAGAATATCTTTTTGGCCTTGTATATTTATAAAAAAGGTTTATATCCCTTTATCTAATAAACTAAGCTTCACTCCCAGTTCACATGCGCGTAGGGGTGTCTGCGTAAACTTTAATTAATTAGCAAATTACCAGTTATTTGGGGATTCGATCCTAGGACACACACCCTACAATCTTACCTCTTAGTCTCTTAGCCCTCGTGGAACGATAGAGTTTACGTATAGACTCCGTTAACAAAAGTATATAATTTCTATATTCATTTTACTTTCCCAATACTTTTTATAATTCATGTACATAACAATACCATAACACTGTTTTATAATGCATGTACAATGGTACATGAAACATTACCAAAAAAATTACTATAAACAGAACATAATTTTAAATTTACTATCAAGCAAGAGCATTTTAGGCCCATATCATTGTGAGAGAATTTAAAATAGGGTAGTTTTTAAAATATTACGATTATATTCAGAGTCTTATTGCATTTAATTTATGCAAAGGCCCTTTCAAGTGTATATGAATTTGTTTTGAAGTAAACCTAAAACACGTTTCGTTACACAATACGGTGAATACGTATATGAATGTAAATTATTAGCAAATACTCCAATATTTTCTGTCTATAGTAAATATTGATTTCTGAATGTAATTTTCATTTTTATTCTCAAGACAAGAAGACCTAATAATAAATGCATATATTTTGGTATTTTAAATTGTTTATGTTTTAAAAAAAGTATTGACAAACAACATTCATATGTTCATTAATTATGTAATTATGTAATACAAAACGCTGCATAATTTATCAATAATACCTACCATATTAATCTGTATTAGTTTATTTATAGTACTCTACAAAAGTAAAAAAGGCGAGTAAGTAGATTGAATTTGAATATTTTTATGTTTAGAAAATATATGTAACTTCGAAAAACTAAATATATTTCTGCAATTTGTTCACATATAATCTATTAGAGAAGTTATTTCTCAATATATAAATGAATGAGAGGAAACAGCGATTGGAAAACAATGATTCTAGCCAATTACCCCCTCCCCATAACAGGAGATGCTTGTAAGTGCTTCGGTTCGTTGTATTGTAACAAGCAATTCCAGTTTTTCTCCCGTGGGATAATTGGCCTCACAATTCCATTATAGTGAGACATCATAGTTGTTAAAACTGTGTATTTATGTATAATTCTTACGATATTGAAATTTCGTCCCTAGCAATTTTGAAGGCATTATTTTTAGGCAATATTTTGAGGCATACATTTCATCGATATGTATTACCGGCAGGTTTTAAGATCGATAGTAGTTATATACAGTCAATTTTATCATGAAGCCTTATTAGGACGTTTCCTTGTAAAAACTATTTCTAGAAATTTAGTAGAAAATAAACTATTTTTCATGTTCTAAATTATTATACAATTTCGACAAATAATTATTTAGTTAAAACCCGTAGTATTTACACAATTCCCCTATATATCTTGTGATACACATTCGTATTTTTTTAAATATACTGCCTGACGTTAAATGAAGCCACTAAATATGATACTTCTTTATTCAATGGTGGATGTAATTGGTAGGATAATGACATACTAGGTGAGTTGTGCGATGGAGAGTTGCGACAGGTCTTATGAGACGAGGACTTCGGTACTAGTTGAGTGGATCAGCGAGAATAATGAGTTACAGGCTTAGTGTATACATTATAAACTGTTATTATTACATGTAATATAAGGTAGTAAATTATAAATCTGTAATATTTTAAGGGTGCTATAATCAAAAGTTCTTAGGAGTTTCTTCAAGTGTTAAGGAAGAAATCAGGGATCACAATCTTCTTCAATCATCAATGCATCTCCATTTATTCTGTAACTATGTGTTGTTAGATTAATTTTAGGAACATTAAAATATTATAAAAATTACTTGCAGTTAAAAAGTACTTCAGACTGTAAACTTTCAACCAAAATTATGCAGTTTTTCATAAAAATTTTAAATCATACCCCTCAAATAAAAAGTTATCTTTTCCTTCGTTAATTTAACAACAACATATATTTGTTTTAAGAAAATATTTCCTCTCGAGTTGGACCGCCATGTTTTAGTGACGTTTTTTCTTTTACTGCTTCCCCCTCGAAGCTCCCTGATTCGTTCTAACCCTTTTTATATCAGGACATTTTGCGTAGAGGCGATCCCACGTCCAACGGTTTTCTCACCCTGTTTCGTCCCCACATTTTAGCTGAGCTTTGCTCGCCACTTCTGTAAACCATCTGTCACGTCCTCTTGGGAATTTTTCCGACGTTATTGTTAATTGGTCAAAAGGATGTACATAAGAGGATTTGGATTTGTTATTACGCAAAGCGGATAAACTATTGCATAGTTTTTGTGCACTAAAATTAGATTTGAATGTTTGAATTTTTCAAATAACATACTTTTTAAAATGTTAAGCTTTAATTTACCTTGGAAATATGTTTTTTGTTACATCATATTACTTTATAGAAACTTATTCTTGCTCTTTAGTCGTAATAATGTGGCTACAATATAAATTATAGCAGCATTTATTATTTTGTATTTTTAAACTTAAGAAGTAAAAAACAAACGAACTATTTAAAAGATTATCCTTTTCAATACATTAATAATGACTCTGTTAGTAATACAAATAAATATCTAACACATAATTTATTTCGTAAACATTCAAGATAAAAGTATAAATTCCTTTTTGAGAATAAATTAAATTTAGTATTATTTTTATTGAAATTTGTTTTGCAGCAATATTAAATAGGGTATAATAAACAAATAATTAAAAACACTCAAGTTTAAAAGTAAAAAAAATATTATTGTTGTTATAATTTATTTTGTATCCATATTGTAATGACTCCAGAGCAAGAAAATGTATCGCTAAGATTAGATTAGATTCACCGGGTTGTGGTCCTGTCACCAAGCCCACCGCGCCTAGACTCCATGGCCAATTGCGCCCCGAGCCCGACGACAGTGTCAGAAGAGACCAGTCCCCCTTATGAAGGACATGATCTTCCCGAGTGTAGCCCTTCTAATATCCTCTGGTTCCAGAAAAGCGGCACCCAGAGCCCTATGCTTAAGAGATGATAGAGCTCCACAATGACAAAATATGTGTATGGAGCTCTCCTTATCCTCCTCACAAAGCCTACACGTGGAGTCTTCTGTTAGGCCAATTATCTTCATATGTATATGAAGAAGATTATGTCCGGTCAGCATTCCCGTAACCGCCCTCACCTTGGCCCGGTTAGAGCTCAGCAGATCTCTGCTGTACTTGCGATCCGATCCTTGGATAAGTGCACGAGACTGCCTGAGCCTGGACTCGGTCCTCCATCTGCCATCGTGTTCCTCAGAGGTCCACCTATCAATTCTTCTTTTTACCTTTTGAAAAGGAATACCAAGAGCCGGCCCCAGCAGAGGGCACTTTGCCCCTCTTCTAGCCAGTGCATCGGCTCTCTCATTTCCATCAATACCAGCATGCCCAGAGACCCATATGAGTCTCACCTGTTTACGCTGGCAAAGAGCCTCCAGGATCCCCTGGCACTCCCATACCAACTTAAAGCTGGTACGTGGTGCCATAATCACCTTTATTGCCGCCTGGCTGGCCAAGCAGATTGAGACTACTCTTCCGAAGCCACCTAGACGCATTTCTTCTTGTGTGGCTCATCTGCCTGGAAGACGGTAGCATGGGCCCCCAGAGGTACAGACAAAACTTTCCGTGCCCCCCTCCCGTACACCCCACTACCCGCACCTCCTTCTGTAAGTGAGCCGTCTGTATACCAGATGCTTCCTTTGACTTGTGCAGGCTCGGTACTCCCTTTCCACTTATCTCCACTTGGAAGGAAGGCTCTGACTTGCCTGTCAGTTCTGTACCTAGGTGTCATTGAGTCTGTTCCCATCGAAAGCAACCGGTCCAGATTATGTCCCTATATAGTATTTCCCCATGGAGTCCAGGTTGGCAAGGCAACCAGACACCAGTCGTCCTTATTCTAAAGACCGCTTTACAAGCCTGCCCTTTTACAAACAGGTCCATTAGGTGGAGCCCAGTGAGGACCTCCATCGCCGCCAATGGGATTGTTCTAATTGCGCCTGTAATTCCCAGGCACGCCATTCTCTGATATCTGTCTAATGTTAGCCTTGCACTGTTCTGTGCCATGGCCGGCCACCAGACAACTGCCGCATAACATAAGAAGGGCCGAAGTACACTCGTGTATAGCCAGTAAACCATCTTTGGTTTAAGACCCCACGTTGTCCCAATGGCCCTCCTTGGGTGTATTGTTGGGTAGGCGGGTCAAATTTGATCAGTTTATTTGTCTAGAAACTCCTCTCTCTACTCAAGTACTTGACATCGTACTTTCAAACTATCACATGTATGAAAAGACACTTTTCAACTTCAATGTTTAGTACAATTGAACGTTTAAATTATAACTGAACTCAAAAAATCCCAAGCGCAAAAAGCCATTCTGAACTTCCTGGCTTTCTCCTGAAGGTGCTTGAGCCAGTTCAGTTTAGCATCCAGGATAACCCCCAGATACTTAGCCGACCCTGTAGCTCTTAGCTGAATATTTCCCATAGTGGGCATGTATAGGCCATACAGCCTCTTCTTCCTAGTGAAAAGTACAAGTTCTGTCTTGTTAGAATTAACAGAGAGCCTCTTGTCCCTACACCACCTTTCTAGGTATCTCAAGGCAGCTTGGACGATGTCCGACACCGTGCTGTCAAACTTGCCAACGCCCAGTATACACACATCGTCCGCGTATGCCTGAGCATATACCTCCATCCCGTTCAGCGCCCTTAGTAGGTCATCAACCACCACGGACCAAAGGAGAGGGGAAAGGACACCCCCTTGGGGACACCGCTTCCGACTACAACCTGAACCGACGCTTCGTTCAACGTTGCCTTAACCATTCTGCTGCATATGTAGGCTTCAATCTATCTGGCAATAATGCCCTTGACGCCCGTCCTAACGACAGCAGCGATCATACACTGCAGGGAGACATTGTTGAACGCCCCCTCTATGTCCGTGAAAATACCCATGGCTAGCTCCTTCTGCCGAATCGTCTCCTCAACCCTCGTGACGAGTCTGTGAAGAGCCGACTCAGCAGATCTCCCAGCCATGTATGCTTGTTGATTTGTATGGAGTGGGTTAACTCTCAATACCCTATCCCTCATATGCCTATTTACCAGCCTCTCCAATGTCTTTAATAGAAAAGACATGAGGCTGATCGGTCTGAAATCTTTAGGTCTGGAATGTGTACCCCCTCCAGATTTGGGGATATAGACCACTTTTGCGGTCCTCCACAGCCTTGGGATGAAACCCAAGGCCAGGGAAGCCCTACATATTGTCGTCAGGTGGGGTAGGAGCGACTCCAGGCCCCTCTGAAAGTGCACAGGCAGGATACCATCCGGCCCAGCACTCTTCAAGGGGGTGAAGCACTCAACTGCCCACATGTATCACTAAAGTAATATAATGTTACAAAAAAAACCCTTGTTCATGATAAATTAAAGCTTAGAAGTCAAATATGTAAGATATTTTAAAAATTTAAACATGCAAATCTAATTTTAGAAAACAAAAATTGTTCCTATGCTTTTTGTAAAAACTAACAAAAATTCTCTAATGTAAACCGTTTTAAGTGACAATGGCAGTTGAAATGCATTTTATAGAATAACTCATCATTTAACCCTAAAAGCTTGTGCAATTTCAATATAGTGCCACTTAGGGCTGGCTCTGACTCCGCCGAGCTGCTGTTTCACAAATATAAGAGCAATCGACTTTCCACTTTTACAAATTGAAGCAATTTCAATTTGAGTATGAAAATATGTCCTTTTGTTCAAAATTAATTACGATTCAATTTAATTAACACCATTGATATATGTCACATATATTTCAGTAGAATATAGAATACATAATTAAGAAAAGGTTTATTGGTTTGTAAATTTATTGACATTAAACCGTTTAATTATTTCTTAAAAGTAATTGAGGCGAATGTCTAAGTATAATCCAGAAGTTGACAAAAAAAATGAAATATCAAGACTTTCAATTACGTGATTAAGGTATTTTAATTGAGGTGTGAATCATAGACCCTTCTGTATGTAACGTGATAAAATACACTACTAGTATGGCATAGTAATTTATTTAACATTGTTTATTGGGAACAAACGTAATTTTTCGTTGTTTTACTGTACCCTGTTATTTATATCTAAATATAACATATTGCAATAGAAATGATATGAACCAGTTTGGTAATCACTAACTTAATTTCTGCTAATATACTGAAATTTATGCTAACGTTAGGTCCCCAATCTTACATGTAATGACTGCGTGTCATTTATTTATTTGCACTAGCCAATAGTTTATAAAAATTATAATGTTAAAAAAATCATTAAACTGAACCTACTTGTCTTATTATGATTTATTTTCATGCATACTTCATGTGAAACCCTATATTACATTAGGGTTATGAAGAATAGTATAATTTTGTTCAAAATATAATGTATGTACAATTTTTTAAATATGAATAGAAAACTACTTTTTATCATAGGATCACGTTTGTCATTTTCAACAAGTTAGATGGGATTAAAAATAACCCCCCCCCCCCAATTTAAATTCAAACTAGTGGACTGATGTTTCAGTAGTAATACACAATCAAGAAGTATTCGTTTACTTTACTTAAAAATTATGTTAAATTGTGGTTTAAGTATTAGTATAAAGTCAATGTATAATGTATGTATTATAGTATGACCTAGAACGTTAGGTTTCAGCTTATTTTAAAAACCCTGACTTACGTTAGCAAAAATATATAGCCCCTATCCAAACTGATTTTAGAATCTAATCAATATTTCTACTACAATACCTGTGTTGTCGAACTGCCAAGATATGTTTTCTTAACTCTAGTGTTAATTTTTGTGTTTATAAAATATATATTCATTTCAATTAAAATACATTTACTTAATCCAGAGTTGCATATTTTTGTTTTTAATTTATTTATTCTTAAGATTCTAATAATCAAGGTATAGATTAGTCCGTATTTTTATTGAGTGTAATTAACCTGTATCAGTGAATGTATTTTTACACACTAGGTCGGATGTTCCTAAGAAAGACCTTATTAATAATATAGCCTACCAATGCTAAGATTAAAGTGAACTTTTTAAACTTAACTAGCTGGCAAAATAGATGAATAAATAACTAAGCTACCGACCAAATGATTTTATTTGTCCATTTAACAAATCATGAAAGGGTATTAACATGATAACGTGTAGGTTTTTAGGTTATCTACGTTTTTAGATATACGTTACAAAAAGACATATCTACGTTACATAAAGGGAACAATGGAAAAGATTGGCAAGATAATGAATAAAGAAAAAAATAAAACTGATTATAAGCCCCCAAATAAATTGAAAATTTTTCTGAGGCCAGTCAAAGATAAAATTCCATTAGCTATGCCTGGAGTATATGAAATATCTTGTAGTTGCGGGTCAGTCTACATAACCAAGAAGTTAATTTGAACAAGGATCAAGAACATATAAGGCATACTAAGAATAAAGATATGGAGAAGTCTGCAGTTGCTGAACTTAGCACAAAAAGTAATCATGGAATTTTATTTGACCAAACTAAAGTCCTTGCACACGTACCACAGTACTACCCGAGAATCGTAAGGAAAGCTATAGAAATATATAAAAGAAGACATAATTTTAATAATAATGATAGTATATGGCTTCCAAAGACATGGGAACCATTTTAAGTAAATTGAAAAGTCAGCCATATTGATTTTCTTCGGCCAACGACCGAAGGTCACGTAGGTCGTGCCTCCGCCCCTCTCTCTAGCTTACCTTTCAAACCAGTCCCCACCCCACCACCTGTATAAAAGCTGGAAGGTTATTCGAGAATCTCAGTCTCAGAGAAACCACTGAGGGTGCCACATCACAGTATGGGAGAAACGTCTGGTTATCTTGTAAATGTTGTAGATAGTACCTTGACGCAGTTATCACCGGAAAATGTAGATTCTAGTTATGACACCGGCCGCTTGAGCCTAAGTTCTAACATATACGTTTTCTTGCATTAACATACATTATTCCCAAAAAGGTCCCTTGGGGCTAAACTAGGAATCCAGTCGTAACTTTAATTTACCGAATTCATTTAACAAGAGGAATTATAGACTTGCCATTAATTTAATTTTACCTTTCTACAAAAACCTAAACTGTTCCTTGATCATATCAACTGTTTTATAGTTAAATATAAATAAGGCATACATTAGGAAAACCGAATAAAATAATTAATTTTAAAAACATCATATTTTTACAACATTAAATTGCTGTATCAAATATTATTGAAATAAACTGATATTTTTTTACATTCCACCATGTCTAATCGATCTTGTTTGAAAGTAATATGGAGAAACGCTTTGTTTGTAAAATCGGTACATAATGTATCTGGTAGTCTGTTCAGCATTAAAAATATATTATATAATTTTGTAGTTTAAATAAAATAGAAATGTTTTAAAGATCTAAAGCAAAATAATTGTTTAGATATTACACGTATTAAATATATATTTGAGAACGTTGTCTATAAATAAACAAATCTATTGGTAATGTATTTACTGATAACTAAATGCTTCAGATAAAGTTGAGTATAAATTTTAATTGTATTTTATTTATTTTTTACTTTATCCTATTTGTAAGGGTCTTGTACTTACCTTTTTTGGTGTGAAGACAAGAAAAGCTAAAAGTTTAGTTGGAATGAAAGTCTTAGGTAAACCCGTGATCGAAAAAGTTTGACTACACAGAAGCTAATCAACAAACGCTATTAAATAAACTATATATTTTTTTTATCCCTCTGTCACTCTTTAAAAATACCTCTTGCATCAAATGTCTGCTAGTAACTAGAAAAATGATCAATCTTGGTTTTAAAAATATAACTATTTTAACCGATAGTATAATCTGTATGAATTATAGTACAATTCATAAGAATAGTAGTAGACCTACAAAATATTGATTCTTTTGTAGTTTCAATTGTTATAAAATACTGACTTAAGTATTTATAGTATATTCATTTTTTATCTTCATGAATTAGTAATACGCCGATCGTCAAGTTATAGGCGAGTTTGTATAATGAGAGTATACGAACAAATGTAGTCATAATTACTAATCAAGGTCAACTGTTCCTCAGAAAGAGTTATTTATTAAAAGCACAAGATCAAGGACAATGAAGATAGCTAATTAAAAGCTTTAACATTTTAAGTTATTTAATAAACTAAATAACGGTGATTTATTAATAATTTAAGAAAAAGTTGGTACTTTATTGATTGGTTTTATTGTACTATGTCTAGAACATGATTAGATGTGTCCAAAACCTATAAGTTTACTTTTACATTTTGAATATGACATATCAAATGTACGTATATATTTATCCGTATCCGTTAATCTACAGCATTATAAAACCACAAGTTATGTTTTTTTAGCTTACTACTTTAACGAATTAAAAAAATATACCTATATAATTCAAATATTATTATTTATGTATAATTAATGAATATTATAATAATTTATAGTGAAATTGTATCTACAAAATACAAAAATTCATTGATATAGTTTAAGCATTTTAGTTACCAGTAAAATTATGTAATTTACTTTTCACTTAACAATGCATCTCCCTATTCAATATAAAACTATAAATCGTTATTTTAAATTTTTGATTCATTACAAAACCAATCCAATAGCATGGGAATATTTTAGACACATACAATAATTTAAAAGGATAGCAGTTTTTCATGTACTTACAAAAATTAAGTAAATAAACATGTGTTGATATTGTATAGCAAGTATAACACAAAAGTTATTGAACAATTTAATTTAAGTGATATAAATCTACCCAATAGTAAAATAATTTATCAACATAATTATAAATAATACACACGACCTTAATACCAAACATACCATGTTTGGGTTGCATACACCGGACGGTGGTTTGATAATCATTCGACGAATTAGTATCATGTTATCTCAATAAATAAATATTTTAATTAAGATACCGTGATTTATATACAATGGAAGTAAATGTGAGCGTTTATACTGGAACAGTAAGCTCTGCACCATTCACAACTCCTGCACTGCCTACCGCCAAGATACTGCATGTTCCATTTTACCATCCCGCGGCGGACTCTAGTTACGCGTTTACTTGTAACTGTCATCATGTCGTCAGTTAAGTTCTTGGTAGATATGTAGTCAGTGTTGTGCCAGCATGCTCACCGTGACAAAGAGGATATTAAGACAATCAAGATCTGGGAAACTATTGCTAAAGAGCTTTATAAACCATGTTTTACATACATTTACGCTATCATGGTTAAAAGAGCAATGTAAAGATTCTTAAAACAATAAATATTTACCAGATGTTGATGGTAGCTCTTAGGTTTATTACAATATTTTCAGATTTTACAAAATGTTTGTAATAATATTAATGTAACACCTTTATCTTAATATCTATCAGTAACACACCAAAGACAAGCTATTTTGCATTTTAACTAGACGTGTTCATATAGAGTCCAAGTAGCTTAATTAAATTCATTATTTAATGGCATGTTTGTATTTTAATGCTTATTCTACCGAATACCTTGTACAAACATAATTAGCATTACGAACTATATGTGGACTGTTTTGATCACTCACTGCGCCTTTTTTTAATAAGATATGCAGAGTCTCACTGGTCCAAATGAGACCAAAACGATAACGTAATTTTTTTACAAAATAGACAAAACAGTTCCTTAGAAAAACTCCTTAAATTTAAAAACAGTACATACAACATATAATGTTAGGTACAGCTTATTTTTAATAACCTTCAAAACATACCACTGTCATTCCTTAATATATAGAAAAACAAGTTTCGTAATTTCTTAGTTTAAGCATCAAGACCATGCTCTAAACGTTTCTTGTTGTTGTCATAGACCCACTCTCTACTCCCCCGATGATCAATCCTTAGATACAGCGTTTTGTTATAAATACATAGTTAACAATTAGCAGCGTCCGTACTTGAGTGATCCAGTAGTGCTGCTATAAACAATAATGCTCCGTTGTGACTTTGGTAACGCCTAAGCGGTGACGGTGCAGCGTTAGCGGGCAAGGGGGGAGCGCTTACCTCACTTCGGCGTGTGCAGACCTTAAAAAACATCCATGTGCAGTTTTTCAATATGATTGTTATACTACATTTATTATATAAAAATATTAAAAATATTATATGAAATAAAAAATAATTATTTATTTAGAAAAATATTACTACTATATAGCATTTTTAGTTGTACATCGTGGCAGATTAAGAAATAAGTGTCAGAGTAAAGACGATTTTTCTATTCCGATATAAATAATGTGTTGAAGGTAGAACGGATAGAGTCAAGTTATGCATACCAAACACTGTTGTAAATTATAGATTTTTGAACGTGTTGAAAATAATATTTTACGCAAATTTTTTAGTGAATTTTGTTATTATTGTATATGTTAATATTAATACCATTTACACATGTGTTTTACTATTATAGTTAATTATTAATTGGTTTGTGAAAATGTACTATTTGTAGGATCATAATTTACTTAAAAACTTACTAATGTTGTAAATACAAAATATTTAGGATAAAAAAAGCTTTTATTTTTTAAATATCCCATTTTTTCTCGTCTAATAGTTATTACATTCTTTCAAGCTTATTTATTAGCTCCATTTCAGTCATAGTACAAACGTATCTAAAACAAATATATCATAATTATAGTCGTGGTGTTGTTATTATTAAAGTAAAATAATAATAATATTTTATACAAAGTTAAGTTTAAATGTATATGCTGTTGGAGGGCATTTTCATATTTTTAAAGAATATTTTTATTTTCTTTTCAGTAATTTGAACAAACAATTTGATGTGTCCCTCATTTTTGTGTTGTCATATGATTATAATAATATATATATCAAAATTCTTTACTCATTATTCAAACAACTGTACTACAGAATAAAAATTATGAATACTAGATGATTATTTAATGAAGTTTCTGTATGATTATTTTCATATTTGTTCAGATACGCCAATATTTCTGTTGTATATATTAAACAAGCAGTTAATATTTGGCTATTTAATTCTCAATAATACATATTGCAACGCCAACAAGTAAATTTGCATTACATTATTAAAGCAACAACTCTATTTTTATTGTATTAGAAGTATTACCAACAGCTTTGTTTTAAAAAGGTTAAAACAAAACAAAAAACATAATCGGCGATCAATACTAGAAGCAAGATTTGTTTATTTATTGTAAGACAATGAACGGAAATTTATTAAAGGGGTACTTCTGTTTTATGGTGTATTTCAATTTAATTTGTATTTGTTAAGGCAGCGAAAATAGTATTAATTAAACAACCTTACAAATGGATATTTTTGTATTTATGCAGTGTTCCTAACCATTTATTTTACTCTACAGAACATAATAGAACAATATTTGTAGGTGTAAACATAGATACAGCAAAACAGATGATCAACTAGTAAACATATGATCTAAGATTATACAAGTAATAAAACATGAGAATGATTAGTGGTTATAGTATACTTTGCTGTTATTGTGTATTATTTTCAATATGCATTGTTTTGAAATGTATAACAGCATTTCTTGCATAACATTTATCTGCTGTGATAAAAAGACAATATCAAAGTATACAATAATTCATACTGAAATAAAATATTTAATGTAGTATCTACAAGAAACAACATTACATTATAGGTAAGGAACGTGTTTTAGTAATCTATTATTTTCTTACCATTGGAGCACATAAGTTATAAGGTGTGTTTGTAAGTAAATTTTTGTGTGTGTGGTCTGAGGAAGTGAGTTTGCATGGTGCTACATGTATCAAAGCAGATATAATGCTTGGCAGTGATCGGCTATCGCTGCTGTCTGTCTATCGGAGTCCATAGAGTGACTTTGGCCTGTTCATCGATGACCTTGAGTCTTATCTGGACGATCGGTGCAGGAGTTCACTGGTTGGTCACTGGCTGGTTGGGGACATTAATTGTTGTATTTTGCCTGGAACTGTGGACCCGCTAGCTCAAAGATACCTCGATGTACTTTATGGAGCAGGATTTGTTAGCATTCGTTATCAACTTGAGTATCCACCTGTTATCAACTTGGGTAGCAACCATGATCAACTTTGGTAGTAGCTGTGATCAATTAGGGTAGCACCCATGATCATCTGGGGTATCAACCGTGATCAGTAAGCGTAGCCATTCATGAACAACTTGGGTACTTGTTGTGATCAACTTGGGTAGGACCCGTGATCATGTGGAACAACCATGATTAGCTTGGATAGCCACTCGCCCACCCGCCCTCCCTTAAACGTCACAACTATTGACCCACCCGCCCTCCCTAAAACATGACACCTAAGCTAGTTAGCTTAGTAAATATTTATATTAAATAGTGGTTTATACAGTTTACTATCGATATGATTTACTTATATTTAATAATGTATCATTATATTCTCGTTATAAATATAACAATAATGATCTAGGTAGGTTTGAAACAATAACATCATACAAATAAGGTTTATAAATCACAATTCATTTAATAAAGAACAATTCAGTAAAGGTAAACAAAATGTACACTAATTGCCACAAAACTATTTCCTGGGTCCAACAAATTAAAATACCAACCGTCACGAAACCTCACATTACATTAAACGATAACAATATCTACAGTGACTATTTGGGAAGCAGTTAAAAAAAAAATACTATTGCTTTCTGTATTATTATATAGCAAAAACTTTATTTATATTTTATATTATAGTCCAAAATTTATGTTTTTTTACCTGTTTACTCATCAATGGTAATACCATTTTACCAATCAGTTGATAACATCACGGGTTATAATCAATACAAATTAAGGTCATTTTAGTAACAGGAATAATAAGCAACAATACAAAAGGTAGAATTCTAAGAAATGTTAGTGGTGGTTGTTTTATGAATAAGCCATGATTAATGATTTTATAAATAAATAAAATGTTAAATAACAAGAAATGTTCTAAATAAAAAGTTAAATTTAACAACCAAGTCCCATATAGACTAGGATCAGTTTGCTGCAACTTGAGAGATATTTAAAACATATAAGTGTTTATAACTTGAACTGTCACGTATATTTAAAGACCCTTTAAGAAGAGCTAAAATCATACTCGGTAACATTCTGCATTATTCCAAGAAATATACCAACGGAAGAAAGGGAAGTATCATTGTTCATACTTACAGCTGTGCGTTTCCACGGGTGTCATATTTAGAAAAACAGTCCTTATAGAAATATACCAACGGAAGAAAGGGAAGTATCATTGTTCATACTTACAGCTGTGCGTTTCCACGGGTGTCATATTTAGTAAAACAGACCTTATAGAAATATACCAACGGAAGAAAGGGAAGTATCATTGTTTATACTTACAGCTGTGCGTTTCCACGGGTGTCATATTTAGAAAAACAGTCCTTATAGATATATACCTACGGAAGAAAGGGAAGTATCATTGTTCATACTTACAGCTGTGCGTTTTCACGGGTGCCATATTTAGAAAAACAGCCCTTATAGAAATATACCAACGGAAAAAAGGGAAGTATCATTGTTCATACTTACAGCTGTGCGTTTCCACGGCTGCCATATTTAGAAAAACAGACCTTATAGAAATATACCTACGGAAGAAAGGGAAGTATCATTGTTCATACTTACAGCTGTGCGTTTCCACGGCTGTCATATTTAGAAAAACGGTCCTTATAGAATTATACCAACGGAAGAAAAGGAAGTATCATTGTTCATACTTACAGCTGTGCGTTTCCACGGGTGCCATATTTAGAAAAACAGACCTTATATAAATATACCAACGGAAGAAAGGGAAGTATCATTGTTCATACTTACAGCTGTGCGTTTCCACGGGTGTCATATTTAGAAAAACAGTCTTTATAGAATTATACCAACGGAAGAAAGGGAAGTATCATTGTTCATACTTACAGCTGCGCGTTTCCACGGGTATCATATTTAGAAAAACAGTCTTTATAGAATTATACCAACGGAAGAAAGGGAAGTATAATTGTTCATACTTACAGCTGTGCGTTTCCACGGGTGTCATATTTAGAAAAACAGTCCTAATAGAAATATACCAACGGAAGAAAGGGAAGTATCATTGTTCATACTTACAGCTGTGCGTTTCCACGGTGTCATATTTAGAAAAACAGTCCTTATAGAAATATACCAACGGAAGAAAGGGAAGTATCATTGTTCATACTTACAGCTGTGCGTTTCCACGGGTATCATATTTAGAAAAACAGTCTTTATAGAATTATACCAACGGAAGAAAGGGAAGTATAATTGTTCATACTTACAGCTGTGCGTTTCCACGGGTGTCATATTTAGAAAAACAGTCCTTATAGAATTATACCAACGGAAGAAAGGGAAGTATCATTGTTCATACTTACAGCTGTGCGTTTCCACGGGTGTCATATTTAGAAAAACAGTCCTTATAGAAATATACCAACGGAAGAAAGGGAAGTATCATTGTTCATACTTACAGCTGTGCGTTTCCACGGGTATCATATTTAGAAAAACAGTCCTTATAGAAATATACCAGCGGAAGAAAGGGAAGTATCATTGTTCATTCTTACAGCTGTGCGTTTCCACGGGTGTCATATTTAGAAAAACAGTCCTTATAGAAATATACCAGCGGAAGAAAGGGAAGTATCATTGTTCATACTTACAGCTGTGCGTTTCCACAGGCTGATTTTAAGAAATTAAATCTTTAAGAGAAACGTTGTACACCCTCCTATTTGTGTTTACGGATTACATTAGAATAATAGAATGTTCGGAGTGCCCAAAAATCCCTGGACCAACATCTGCAGCTTGTAATGAAATCTAAAGTACATTGTAAACGTTTATTTTCAGAAACAATAACGGAAATGTATTAGGATCTTTAGCCCATGTAATCATATATTCAAGTTGGTCTGTTGTCACATGTATTTACAAAGTACTTTATTTATGACTAGAGGTCTTCTAATGTAGCACACAATAATAAATCGTGCTTTATTATTCATTTTTGTGTGTATGAACGAGAAAATATTTTTGTCAGTGTGCATGAAAATTATATCTTAAAACTATCTTAAATTATTACCAAAAGTTTATTCAAAGGAAATTCATGCATGGAAATAAAAGCAAGGAAAAAAACAGTATGAATAAGTACTGTACAATCTGTACAATAAGACAGACAGTAAGAACGTTGTCAAGTCTTGGTATTTACTAAAATTATTGCGGTTTTTTAAAAAACTTCATTAATAATAAGGTAAACTTTAATATTAAAAAGAATAACTGATCACGCTTAATAATCTTAAATGCTGACGCAGAAATCTTGGCCAGATTAACTGTCAGCTTTGAGTTAGGTCAATTTCATCTGAATAAGTCATTACAGTCTGACTGTTCAGCAATGGCCTCAGCCTCATCAGTACTCTTACTTACTGGAGACCACATTGTGTAAGAACTAAAAATAATAATAATAATATTTTTTTTCATTTTTCATTTATTTATTTATTTTTGTACAACAAATATTCTACAAGTAGTCTTTTTTTATTTATTCCTCTAGCCTATGGCTAATTGAGGAAATATTATTTATAAATACATTTGCTATAATATTTACATCATAAAATACATTTTCATCCATTTATTTCTTTCATTGTTACTTTTCAATTATTACTTATCATTATTAATTTTTTTCTTCTTTATTAACAAACTTGCTAAGTTTCTTAACATTTATGCTATCAAAAGATATTAATTAGATAACAATTAAATCATACGTTCAATAACAAAATTATATTAATTCAAAACCAATATCTTATTAGATCCAAATACATATAAATATGAAAATTATTGTAAGATAATATAGCTTAACACATTCAAATAAAACATAACCTAATAGAACACAGTATAAATACCTTGACCACTCCAAATATTAGGAATATTAACGAGAGTAAATATATAACAACAACAAGAACAAAAACAATAAATCAACAATAAACAATAAATTAATCTTCGGTGGAATATTCATTTACAAACAGTTGCAAAAGTAATTTAGGGCACAACAAAGTTCAGATTCTAATAGTGTAAATGTTTGGACTGTACCAAAGGTCTACTGTGGACGGAACTGACTGTACACCAAAGAGGGGTGAAATCTAAAAAAAACCATAACTTGAACGAGTTGCATTCTTGCACTGTTTTCTTATGCAACAGATTATTTAGGGTTATGTTGACAAATAAATGATATGATGACTGATTCATTAAATATGATTGTATTTTCCTATTATTTGTAAAAATTTGTGTCAGTGTATGTGTGATAATCAGTTCTTTGTGTTTGGTGTTTATTGTGATTAACCCATGTGATTGGGATGTATACCTAAAAGTCATTTTTGGTGTTGGTTGGTAAGTAAGTATATTGATGAGTAGGACTAATATTTTATGTTATGTTTGTTAACTAATGAAATAGTTTTTAAGTGTTTTCAACTGGCTGTAATTGTGTAAATGTTATAAATCTAGAGGTAATGAGTTAATTAGTGATGGGATTCTAAATTCAAGAGCTAGCCTACCATAATTATTGTAATGCCTTTGCACTTGATATTGTCTATGCCTCAAATTATATTGCACATCACGCTGAATTTTATAATCCTCATTGAAATAATGTTTACCTAGGTCTATGTATCTAACCAAACAATCAAATTTCATTATTCCTAAACACTCCAATGGAATACTACAAAATAGTACTTTCAATATCCTTGTTATGACATTTTTTAATTGTATTTTGATATATTCAGGGGCTAAATAGTAAACAGTTATTCCATACTGAAAAATACTTTGCACAAGAGAAAAATAAATAAGTCTCTTTGTGCTTACATAAAAAAGTTGTCCAATCCTCCTACACTTAAACAGTACTGTTTTTAGGCAATTTGTTAGATAGGCTATATGTGAATGAAATTTCATATCTGAGTCTAAAATAATTCCAAGATGTTTTATAGTGTTACAAAATATAAGAGATTTACATGAACAAACAGTATTTTGTGTAAAGCACCTTGAACTATGGCATAACAGTTCAGCATATTTTTCTATTGGCAAACTAATATTTATTCTAGGATTTCTAAAAATTATACCCTTAGTTTTCTTAGAGTTTAACATAATTGAATTGTTAAAAAAATATTTTATTACCAAATCTAAATCTTTCTGTAATAATAATAATAACCTCAAAGATATTATTTATATAATTAATGCCTTATTGTTGTTTTTAACCGGTGTAAATACACTAGAAAATATCTGGACTGATTATAAGGACCTTTTTGTATGGGTTTAACACTAAGAGGATATTTTACTGTGGTTTTGGGACCAAATACTTTATTTTCTTAAATATGAACATATGATTGTTTAGTAAATAAATAACTTTGTATGGTAGTGCTGCAAAGTGTATGGAGTAACTGTTGGATATTTTTCGAGTTGTTGGCCTATTATATATATTTAAAATATATAACAGACAAAAGTAAAAAGTAACATATAATTTCATCATGACCATACACAAGCTGAGTTTGTATATGGTCATGATACCCAATTTTATTTAAAAAGGGTAAAACGTATAGTGGTCTTTGTTTCAAATTCCAGCTGAGGTAAGGTTGGCACTTCACTCTTTGAATAAAGTTCAAGCAATGTAATTCAGGACCATTTCAACTGGCAAATCCATTTTCTTTTTTTTTTTATTTTACAATCTTACTTACTATTTAAATTGTCTTTCAAAGAACACCTTTCAGAATTCCTGTAAGTATTCAAGCCTTTATTGTCCCTAATTTAGGATCAATGTACTTTCACCATAAACAATTCTGTCAACGACTCTCCAAACATGAGTTTGATTACTGTCAGCAAATTGAAGGCTGTTTGTTAATATCACAATGTAACTATAGTGAATATTTAATTTTAATTAATATTTCATATACGAGTGTAAGCCTAAAATCGTTGACCTAAAATAAATAACAATACACTTGTTTTAGTAAAATAAGTGTTGTTTTAATCAAATTATAATTACTTTTGAAAATATTTAAAATGTATCTTCTTCTAATTTCTGGGTACAGTTTAAATAGTGAGACTTTAACCAATGATAAGGTAAAACTGATGTTTGATATAATTTTACGATAAAACACACCTGCTTATTTCCCATACGCTTCTTAAAGCCCCTCAGTACAGGTTACAACTCTTTGAATCTGTGTTCATGTTTTTTATTACTTTAAAGTAAAAAGCACGTTAGTACCATTATTATTATTACTTGAACCATTATTCGGGGTAAAATGATTTGAGATCTTTCCAGAACCAAACATTTAGCTTATGAAAGTGAATATAAGGTTTCCTGAGGATAGGGTATACTAGTATATACAAATATTTAATTTCTAGTTATGATACCTTCTCTTTAGAAGAGAAATATCAAATTGTTGCTTTTCTTTAAGCATTATGTATTCTGTACTGAGAATACATAAACAGTATATATTTAGATATACTATCATAATTTACTTAAATAAGTAATATATGGTGGGAGGTAATTAATACAACACACACCACCATGCTAAACTTTAAAGATGATACATTTTGGAATAGATTTATATAAACTTGTAAGTACCTAAAATAAAAACACCTTAAAGTAAAATAATAAAACGAGAAAATCATATTTTTAATAACAAGAATAAACATTAAAATCCTCATCCATTATTCTTCTTAGTTATAATTTTAGTAGTAAAAAGAAAAGAATACCATGAATTTATCTATAAAATGTATTTCATAATAGATAATTATAAAAATAAAATCCATTTTATCCAAATTTGGTGAATGTACATATGTGATATAGTAGACTAAGAAATATAATTTATAAAGCTTATTCATAAACACAATGTATTTTTTTTATTTTAAAATACTTATTTGTTTGCTATAGCATTTTATTATAATAATTCCTAAAATAAATATCAATTACACAGTAGATAATTTGGTGGATAGACACTATTTAATGTTGTGGTACATAATATAATTAGTAACAAATATACGCTAAAACTTTAGTTATTTTACTGAATGAAGCACATCTTTCTGTCCATATAACTATTACTCCTAGATTCTAAAAAATATTAGATAAGACATCATATTCTCTAAGGCCAATTAAAAATTTAGGATTTACGAACCTTTTCCATTAATTCACTACCACTACTTCTTCCATTACTTCGCAAACAATTTTTTATTTATTTTTTAAATGAATAATGGTTAGGCTGGGTTATGTCAGGTAGATTAGGTGGCTACTAAAGTTAATCGCAAACTGGTAAGTCCAATGAATGAATGAATTATCACCAAATTCACTATCCGTGTGTAACTTCATGGAAAGCGATAAGAAAAGGCCATCGATATCGGATCCTGTTGGATAAAAAATACTAAATTGGACGTAAAGATTATTGGATCACAATTTTCAGAGCAATAGAATATTTATTTAGTGGTAGTGAATTAACGGAACAGATCTGGATATACGTTTCATGATTTTCAAAATATAAAATAGTGTTTTGTCAAAGTCCAAGGCTTAACGACTTTAAGCCTAAGTTAAGGATAGCACAAGGTGTAATCCTGGCCTTGACTGATTTTGAAGGTATCGTCTGTAATATTCATATTGAGCTGTATTAGTTCTCCCTCTTATTTTATCAAATATTAACACACAGGTCAACAATAAATAGAGGATAGTTGGAGTAATTTTTAAAACAAAATTTGGCCTTCCTTAAAAAAAGATATAGTCAATTTTAAAACCGGAATGTCCTTGATTAGTAATACAAGTGGATTACTGATGAAGAGAAATAATAATTCCAGTACGTACCAATCGTTAATAAAATTGTTTACTTAGATAAATGCATACGTAATATTTTGTGTTTAAAAAGTAAAATGTTGATATAGGATAGTTCAATTTAAAATATGCAAACAGATATATCTCTAAAAGAACAACATTATCCAATGTAGTTTTCATGTAATGTTAATGTTCAACCTCTCGCCTGATATTGGAAATTAATCAACTTCGTATTGGAAAATGATCACGTGACCTTTTATTTTATGACAGCTATTAGCTCTTGAATGCCGTATGGTTTCAAGAAGATTATATCTAATATCATTTTGGCTTAAAAATAAAATAAGTATACCTTTTAAGATAATTTTCTAATTTTTCTTTATATTTCTACTAGTAAAATTTTATGGATAGGACAATTTGCTATAAAATCATAAAAATAGTTTGATAAGTGAAACTAATACAGTTTGGTATTATGATAGTTGAGTTTTAATATCGTAAACATGTTTATGCCAACCATCCAAATAAGATAAAAATAAATTAGTAGAAATAAACTTGTACAGGGTGTACAGTAATTAATGTTAATGATTTTTTAGAACACTCATGATAGTATGATGTTTAACTCATTATTAAATTGATTCTAAATAGTTGGAGTGAAAGGTAGTTAGATATTCCATTGGCTAAACAGCGGCTCCTGAGTGCCAGAGCTAAGTCTAAGTGGTGCAATATTGTAATTGCTAAGGGTTTCAGGCTACACATTTCGTGGTGCTTTGTGACATAACTAAAATTGTTTCTTTTAGTCACCCTTCCTATAGCTTTATCCAAATTAATTGTAATTTTTTTTTTTTTTTTTTTTTTTTGTAAAATGTAGTTGTCAAACATTATTTTTTTCTTTAAAATCCTTGTTACACAATTTATTAACAGAAAATTTGTAATATCAGATCATGTATAATAAATATATGTTCAAAATTAATTAGACTGAATAATTTAGTTAATGAACGAATTACTTATTGTTTACCTAATGGTAACACTCCCATTAATATTATCGGTAAAAAAATAAGAATTATAAGTTTCAATAATTAATTATTATAGGATATACAGAGGATAAGTCAGATTAAATAGGCCATACCTGACTCACACAGTGACTTAATAATCTTAATCAACTAAGAACCAAGGAAAGCACTTAGGGTACTTAATAGCTTCACTCACGACAGATGACAAGACAGAGAGGGGGGAGAGGGGGAGGGACGCTTTGGTTTGGATGACACTTTATATTTCTATAAATATAAAGTCTCAGAGTCTTCTCTTGGAGTTGACCTATAAATACCTATAAATGTCAATGAAATCTAAAATAAATGTAATGCATCAATACATTTTCGTTACTACTGTATCTACTTATTTTATAGTGTCAGATAAAAACATTAAAAATGCAATTTAAATATGTTAGTTTCTTAAATTTACAAATTTCCAGTTCATACAGATTGATCACTTTAACTCCAGAACATGAAAATGCTGAAATATGAACAATTGTTGAGATTGCACGAACATTTTAATAAAAATCTTTAAGGTCAACGTCTCTGGATAGTTTCATTTTAGAATAATAAAACATTATCTACGTAAAATTAATAATTGAAGAATTAAGAAAAAAAAACACCACTTACTTTGTTTGTTTCTATATTAGAATTCTACCGTGCATACAAATCAAAGTTCAATGTCAGTAAAGAATATAAAAATGTCGAAATAAAAAGAATGATCTAGATAGCACAGACATTTAATAAATATTTATAAGGGGTAAGTCTCATTATAGTTCAACGTTAGCATAGTATCAAAGGAACAATGGCAAGCGAACATTTTAAGTTTCAAGTCAAGAAAGAAATAAAGAAAACCAGTCTGTTTGCTTTATTTCTTTCTTGACTATTATTATTGCTTCTATTATTGCACGGACAGACTCGACAGCAATAAAATAGTTACACAATCAGGCCGTAAACGTCGCAGTGAGGAGTCGGAGTAAAAAGGTCAAGGACTTCAGAGTTATAAACTAACAATTAGTTTAGTAATGGCCTGTTTTCCATTCATGATATATTAGTTATTTAAACTAATTTACCTAGGATATGAATCGTTTAGTCCCTTAAAACTGCCACACTATTAAACAAAATATTAATAACTTTTACTTTAATAACCTGACTCAATAATTTACTGGTATCGAGGTTTAAAAAAACCGTTTCAATCACACCCTTACAGGGTGTTTATTTGAAGAATTTCCAAGTTTGTTGCCTCAATGTAGAACAAGATAGCAAAGTTATGTTTCCCCAACTTACTTACTCAGGGAATCAAAAAGAAAGTATTTACAAAATTGTGTTGTTACACCTAACTTCTCCCCTCTCCAAACTTAATATTTTTAAATTGCAGCCCATATCTTGAAGCGTCTCAACTGAACTGAACTGAAATTTGGCATGAAATGTTTTAACATTAGTGCACCTGTAGTGATGTTATGGTTACATTTGTAAAGTTAAAAATGGGACAAATTAAATACACGTTGACTAACCGAGTGGTGTGATTTCAACAAGTTTTGTAAAAATCTCATCATTTATGATCGGCTTTCAATATAGACACTATATTTGCATTTTTTTATTTAGAGTTATAGTAGAGGGGGGCTTATGAGAAACAAATCATTGTAAATATTTTATTTTTGGTTTCTCCGATGAGTAATAAAGATCACCTTAACAGAACTTTTCTAACTTGTTCGGTATTGGAACAACAAAAGTGTCAAGATTTTAAATTAGTTGACAGAAAATACTTTCCAACTAAACTATGCTGTAGTAGGCCTACATAACATATAATTTGAAAGAATGTGTCTCACTGTTTTGCTATGTTATATTTAATCGTTAAAAATATTATATTTTAACTACTTTCAACTCATTATAACCATATTTATTTCAATTAACAATACAGCATTTCAAGGCTAAAGAAGTAGGCAATGGGAAGATTATACATTTTAAATTCTAAGTAAGAAAAGATTTATGATCCCAAGTGACGCTGAGATTTGAATTACAACTGATTAAGCTGAATAACCCATGAACACCAGATTCCTCAGCAACGGACTCAGCAACCCCAGCTTGATAAGTAATCCCATACCACTATGATTTATTCCTGAGGAACGCAGGAAAACCCAATTTACAAATAAGTGTGTACACAAAAAAATTACATAAAGTATGTATAAAGTAACGAACAGTTTTTATTTTATCAGGCTTATCAATTTTCTAAGTATATTTAAATACATCTGGCATATTGGAATAATTTATGTAATTTGCTCGTGATTTACTTATTGATTATTTAGCATTGATAAAAAATGTGCCTTTTTTAATATAAAAGTAGACTATAATTTCTGTATGTATTAGTAATTTATTTTTAATTTAAACAAGAACAACCTGTTTTAAACGTTATTTTATCCATATTAATATGGTTATTTTTTTGACAATGACCAATTTTATAGCAAAATATCAGACCATTCAATTTTAGTTGATCATGGACTGTTAAATACTTTCTTTTTTTCGAAAAATGGAGAGGCCGATCTCCTTCTTAACCTTACTCTGCTCATTCCACATAGACTATTGATCTGTACGAGGACCTTTTACAGACAGAGCAAGGGGGTGAACCAGTACAGTAAACGGTAAATATTACTAATAAATCTTCCAGTCCAGGCTGGATTCGAACTAGTGCTATCTCTAACCCAAGTTCAAAGTCCTGGCACTTCAGACCGCTCGGTCACCGGCTCACCCAAATCCGGTGACTTTTGATTGATTCAAATTCTCTAACATCAGTATTATCCAAAGTGAACTTCTACGTAATCAAAAATTGTGCCTTAATAGAGATATAAAGTTGGACTTACTTATGTTCTATTGTTAAACTGTTCAGAATATAAATACTAAGCCAACAAAAATGGAGGACCACTACAATTTGGAAGGGACACAGTTCGTCTTAACACAACACTTTAGATGAATGGTATTATCATCTACTGTAAAAGTATTATTACCTTAACATAAGTTGGAATATATTAAATTAGTTAACATGTTTAGTTAGTGCAAGATTGTAAATTGTACTTAATTGTCATATGATTATGAAGCTTTTAACGTAATTAAATACGATAAATTTTAGTAAAAATTAAATTTAAACTATAAAGATGGGGATTTATATACCACAATATATAAATAAAATTACGTAGTGCAACTGTATTGTAAGTATACAATAATTAAATTATCAATGTTTACAAATTTTTCAAACCAGGATTACTAGTATGGGTAAAAATAATTACGTTAAAATGTTTGAAATTCTTCAAATAAACCACTATCACTTTTAAAGTTATTTTTATTTTTCATCACTTGTCGTATGACTATGTCATCAAACATTAAGAATATGAAGAATGTTCCTAGTCCTCAATAAATCTTGCTCGTACAAAAAGTACAAAGAAAACATCTGGCCAATTCACGTAATGGCAAACTGTCACCCCTTTCCATTCCGTTTCTGTTCTCTTGTCAACGGACAATGGCTTCCAGCGTCAATTTAATCATGCGAACACATTTTTACCACTTTTACAATTTATTCTAGAGCAAAATTTTTAAACTGCAAGCTTATTGTAAAATATTTATTTTATTCTAAACCTGAAACAAAATGTACATATATTTATTTTAATAAAAATGGGAAAAAACAGTGCAGTGAAGTCACTGTAAATAACATTTGGCTATTGTTGTCTGTGACTTTATTTTAAAAACAGTTGATTTATAACGATAGAACAAATCTGAATAAAAACAATTTATTTCATAATAATACGTTCAATATATAAGTCAAATTTTTAAGCCAATGTTTTTTATTTTATTTATTTATTATTATTATTTCATTAAATCATGACCTACCAATGGTATTTCTTTTCCAAAAGTTAGGTATACTAATTATTTTTTACAAGTTAAATGAATGATAAGGTACGCAGCTACAACCACGATTCAATAACACTTAAAATCTTGAATAATCTGTTATAAAATAAAAATGTAAAATGTAAGATAACAATATCAAGTTAGCAGAAGTGGTGCAGTGCTGACTTGATATCATTTACTTTCAATTTGTTATTGAAGTTGTACAAATTGAACAAAATTAAAATATTTTGATTCAAATGTTTATATTATTTACTGGGAGGATTTGTCCCTAACAATCTACTTGGGAACAAATGATTGTCAAGATTGCAGGTAATAGATTTTTGTAATGCCCACTTGGTGTCAGCACAATGGTTGCCATCAGTGTGGACATTATAACAAAGAAGGTTAGCGTGTCAATGTTAGATGATGGTGAGGGTCCAAATATTATGTATGGTATATAAAAGTTAGTTAGGGAGCTAACCAACTGAAATTCTAACTAATAATACGTGGTTCGGATTTCATAAAAATTTGTATGGTCCTTAGTTCACTTAATATAAGCCACTAACCAATGGCTCTTTCTAAGGAACAGTTGACCTTAGTAACAAAGACTACAACCGTTCATCTACACTAATCATACTCAATCGTGCCTCATATTCTCCCCTATCTCAACGAAGAGAATCTTAAAGCTTAATGAATTGGATTGTTCTTAACAATTCCTTTTATGAAATCACAGCCTCTATTTTATTATAGAATGAATTATATGGGAACAGTAAAATAAAAAATAAACTGGATGTAATTCTTCAGTTTTTTTTTAACGGGAACTTATATAACTTAAGTGATTTTATAGTTTGAAATGGGTAAATAATTTTCACTACTCTTTGATGGATGATGATGAAATGGGTAGATTTGTTCAATACTCTATACAAATTTCTTTTTATATCGATATTACTAATTTTTTTTGTGAAATTGGGGAATGTGTCACATTATGAATTACTTATTTTACTACCGAAATATATATATATATATATATATATATATATATATATATATATATATATATATATATATATATATATATATATATATATACTTGGTAGGTAGCGTAGTTGGTTAGATACCAGTTTCATGATCGCGTGTTAGTATCGCACGTGTTATCAGCGCACAAGGATCAAAGAGTGATATGAGCGCACATCCCTTCTACCTGGTGTTACAAGCGCACACAAGGGCCCAACTTGACCTGCTGGCAGTCCAATTTAATCTCCTGGCCATAAACCGATTATACAAGGTTGAATGTACATACTCGTTCAAATTTAATCATTTGTTGTTTGAAAGTTCATTACAAATACAAGGATAGAAAAGTAACATTTTTTAATAGTATTTTAGTTTATGTCCTAGTTAAGTACGACACGTTTAAGTGTCTTAAGGCCAAGTTAAGGAGCACATTTAACTAACATTTAATTTTAGACATTGAGTGTAATTACTGATAACTATTAAGCTGCTACATAGTTTTATGGATATTTTGAGTGGTTAATAAATAACCTACTGAGTTCTTTTGTTAGCGATATGAATAATACTCGTATCATAATATTCTTCATATTGCTTGGCTCTCGTAAAAAAAAAACTACTGTTTAATAGGTACTTATAATAATACCCCCAGCCTGAGGCATCATATCACTGGGCTATCTTGAATAAAACAGATGTGTAATAATATCTATTAATATTGACAGCTAACGTATAATATTCCAGGCCTGAGGCTTCATATCGCTGGGCTTTCGTTAATACGTGTAATGGTATGTAAAATAAATTTGTAATAGTCTCTTTTAATATTGACATAACTACTCCACTCCTAAGGCTTATATCGCTAAGTCTCGTGAATAAAACATATGTATAATAGTTTCATCTCTTTTAATATTATTAGCTGATAACTATTCTATGACTAAGGTTTCACATCGCTGGGCTCCCGTGAATAAAACATATGTGTAAGCCTCTTTTAATATTGACAGCTAGTAAATACTCCCGGCCTGAGGCTTCATATCGCTAGGCTCTCGTGAATAAAACAGCTGTGTAAGTCTCTTTTAATATTGACAGCTAGTAAATACTCCCGGCCTGAGGCTTCATATCGCTAGGCTCTCGTGAATAAAACAGCTGTGTAAGTCTCTTTTGACAGCTAGTAAATACTCCCGGCTTGAAGCTGCATATCGCTGGGCTCTCCTGAATAAAACAGATTTGTAATAGTCTCTTTTAATATTGACAGTTGTTAAATATTCCCAGCCTGAGGCTTCATATCGCCAGACTCTCGTAAATTAAACAGTCTCCTTTTTTGATAGTGTAGCTTTTGAGTGTTAACTTAATATTATTTATTACAACTATATATATATATCAATAAAATATTGATTTTAACATTATACTTTTATAATTTATGAGCCTAAAACATACTATACAGTTATGTCGTCACTAGGACATTAATTTTTATTTAATCATGTATTTACAAACATTTTGTTAATCTAGCAACTTAAGCGTATCACCAAATAGAGAGCACTTAGTAAAGGAGTAAAATTTTATTCAATTTTGGGAAAATTTCTAATAAAAGTATATTTAACATTTTCTAATCATTGGCTATTTAGTATTTACTTACAATAAATTAAAAAAATAAACAAATATTTAATGGAATATTTATTATTTGCAGTAAGATTATGTTAAATATATATATTTTTAATAATAATGGTTACTATATTTTGTGTATCATTTTACTATACTTAACCTCCAATTTATAAAATAATTGTTTTGTTAAATGTATGGCAACTTGTAGACAGTTTTGAATATACAAATAATTTCATTTGATAGTTTTAAATTTAAGAAAATGTAATTGGATGAAACATAATAATAACACACAAGTTGACGTAGTCGTTAGATTAAGGAATTCTTCAATATGATATAACTTTTTTTTTCTTTTAGACAAATAGTTCACGTTAAAGTGGTTATATGCCAAAGTAAACGCTATTAAATTAATATTAACGTAGTTGACAATAATGGTATAAATAGGTTCCAATAACTGTGATAGATACAGTACTGTTCGAAGTGCTTACATTTTAAGACTATTTTTTCTTATTTTATTAAAATACTAAAACACAGATTAATACATATAGGTACTATTGAACCAAGTACTGGTAGAACTTTTAAAAATATATTGAGAAAACTGTTGATAATTCTGATAAATTATCCTTAGAATTTATATTCATAAATATGAAATTACAAAATAATGTAATATTTTAGCCTCTTATAGCTAAAGAAGGTTGATTTTATTAAAGTAACATAATCATATACCCTAAAGAATGTTACAAACAATGTTTGTCATTAGCATTATGGAAATAAAAGTATATTGTTCAGGTAGTTTTTTCCTTAAGTTTAATGTTTGGTGACAATTTATTGAAAGAACACATTCCAATACGTTTTTTATTCTAAGAAAATTACATTTTTGATTGAAAAATTTTCGTAAAGATCACAATTAAGAGCTGTGTCTCAATGACGAATTATTTTTTAGGATTTCAGATATAACATTAGGACCAGTTGTAATACAACTAAACAGAATACATAAAATGAAATGTCACGTTACAAGTACTGTTACCATAAGGGGGTCAAGTTTGTAAATATATAGTTTTTTTTCAATAACAAATAAACATTTTTGTAAGTTGCTGATATTAAAATATTCCATTGGCTTATCTATGAGTTTGAACCTTTATCTACTACAAAAAAAATAAATAATGTATTTCGGAACATAACAAATGAACTCTCTTCTCACTTTACATAGTATCTTCACAAGTTTTGTGTAATTTCTTGTACATAAATTAAAATTTGAAAGCATTTCATATTTATTTTAGCTTCAAGATTTAATGTTGTAACTATCACTAAAAAATTCTTGGTTTTCGGGTTCAACCGCGTCACTGGCCTATGTACAAACATTGCCGACGTTTCGGCCACAAGTGATATGGCTGAAACGTCGGCAATGTTTGTACATAGCCCAGTGACGTGGTTGAACCCCGAAGACCAAGAATTTTTTAGTTATAGTGACGACCGTGGAAGCTTATCCATGAAGATGTTGTAACTAGTTTAAACGTACAATAATTATATGCCTTAGTATTTCAAGTTCTGTAATATAAGAAAAGCCATATTTAAAAGTAGTTTTGATAACCAAAGTTTCACGTACAAAAGTATATTCAACTTCTGATTAAAAATGCATCAAACAGATTGTACACTGTTCAGACGTAATATGTTGAAGAGTTCCTTCCTGTTTCCTACAGGACTTTGTTGAGACTTGTCTGCTATTGATAAGAAAAAGTATAGGTAATAGTTGCCAATTACCTCACTCTTGGTAAGGGATCTAATTATGACTGTTACAGCCCCTTGTTTCATAACAAGAATTCCACTGTTGCCACGGCAACTTAATTGGCACTGCAAATACAATATCAATTAAACTGTTGTCATAAAAAGTAATAAATACAGTCATCAGTAAATAGTATATAGTTCATTTGTAGATATTAGGCTTTTTTTAACGTGAATGTGATTGGTATATGTTTCTCTATAGCAATAAGCAGAAAAGTGTAAGATAAATCATAACGTTTCCCTTGTTAAAACTTTATCAATCTCCATATTAAACCACTTTTTTATCAATCCATGAGAATAATTTTTTTCACACAAAATCTGTGTGAAAAATAAAACAGAATATCTTCCTACGAAAGTAAAATATTACAGATATGTAAAACAATAATTAACTATAATACATAAATATAACATATTCTAAAGAAAATTAGAATATTAAAATGTAGATGAAGGCATATAATATGTTTCATGAAATCTATACATTAAACTCCGTAAGCGAATCGGTCCCAATTACATTTATTGAGTTGTAAAGGAGTTAAGATAAAATAAAGTTAGGATGGACTTATTAAGTATATTTGAAAGCTTAAGAGCCAAGGATGGTGGGAGCAGTTCAATAAATGTGAAGTGTACACTGCACTTTACTCTACTGACTTTAAAATATCGAACAATTTCCTCTCACTGCGGTGTTTTCATTGGTAAATATAACATCTGTTAATGTTTATAATGTAAAAACATAAAAATGCTCATGTTAATATTGCGTGATGATTTTTAACTATCTGATATTTTTACTTAACTTAACAATTGATAAGAAAAATCCATTCAGAATATGTTAATGTCGACTTCAATGTTCGTACGGTTATTAAATTAGATGTGAGTGACTGGGTTGACACGAAAAGGCTGCAGAGGCTCCCATCCTAGACTTAAATTCAGTATCGTTGGAGCCTAACATAATCCATGTTTAGAATATAACAATATATGATATTCACGCACGGTGAAAACAAAATGATAAAATGTGGGTCTAAGATTGAACGTTATTCCTAAACATGAGTCCATAATAGTGTGTAGTTGAGTCGTAGTTTACCCCTTCTTCTCATTTTAAAACAAAAATGAGGCTTCAGTTTACTTTTTTTATCGATTTACATAATTCATATATAGCAGGATTACATGTACTGCATGGTAATACAAAAGTGTTATACTTGTGTAATATTTACAGAACAAGTGTGCGTATCAAACTCATTCTTAATTGTAAGTAAATGTCACCTATTTGCGATATTTATTACATTAATGACATCATCTGCCTACAAGCTTAGAGCGAGAAAGTTTTAATCAATCAAAATGTTGAGATAGCGGTGTAGAAATACGATAAATGTTTGGTAAGTATATAAAATAAAAATATATTGGCATTCTAAATTAGTCTTCTTAATTACTCTTAATGGTTACTTAATGATTTTTAAACAAACTATAAAAAGAAACTAAAAACAGATTCAAGAGAGTATTAGGTATAAATGTAGTAGGCTATAGATGATGATTTATTATATTAACAAGTCAAACATTAAGAACTCTAAATTATTTATTACATGAAATTTGTAATTGCTGCAATGATTTATTATTATGTACGGTATAGCAACAAAAAATTGTATATTCTTAATTGTTTAACAAACATAGGCTATACAAGATAAAGCAATCACAAAAAAGCCAATTAAACAAATTTCAACAAGTATATAACTGAAAACAGTAACATTTATTAACAATAAATTTATAATTAAATGTGTAAATACGCACGAAGTCAGAATAATTAAGTTTGATACTGTTCGATAACCTCATCATCATAAAGATAAACATCTCTCAGAATAAGGCAACCATAATACAAAGACGCATCCGGAACTTAAAATAACGGAGGCAGCAGGGTTTGCACATGTTAAGTGAAATGTATAGAAGTGACTTTACTACATTAAGTGGCCTTAAGCTGTTCCAGTTGTTAAAGATCATAAATAAAAGAATACATGTTAATAGCAATGTTTGACTATTTAACAATAAATAATTTTGTAAGTAAAAAAGAACACGAGGCAAACAACGTAGTTAATTTATATACTAGTTGAATAAATACTAATTTACCGTGTTATTTAGGAAAACACGTTTACATTAATTTATTGGTTAGGTTACAGTAAATAATGTAACACTTAAAACGTAGAACGATAGAGAACAGTTGTGATAAAGAGTGCTCTAATTAGGCGATCCGGTGGCCAAGTGGTCTAAGGCGTCAGGAATGTGATCATGGGTTAGAGATAGCGCTGGTTCGAACCCTGGATTCGATAGACTGGAAATATTTATCAGTAATATTCACATTCTACTGTACTTGTTCGCTCCCTTACTCTGTCTGAATAAGTTCCTCGCACAGATCAACAGTCTATGAGGAATGGGCAGAGTAAGGATAAGAAGGAGATCGGCCTCTCTTTTTATTAAAAAAGAAAAAAAGAATCGTTTAAGGTAAACACATAAATAAAACTAAAACTAATTCTCAATACGAACGACATATTGAATAGGTTATATTTTAGTGATTTTAGGCTCCTACATATACATTATTCAATTTTCATTAGTTTCATGTTTATAAAAATTTTCAACCAACGCCGATAAAAAAGGAAAATTCAAGTCTATTAATACTTGAGAGTGCCACACATATTATAAACATCGATAGAGAATAAAATTAAAGAAAGTTAAAGGTAAATAATTGATAATTATTTAAGGAAAACTTGTTAATTATGTCAAAATTGTAATATCTAAAGTATGACTTTCGTAAATATTACTTATTTTGTTTTGGGTTTTATTGCCTCCGAGTTTATTTGTTTTGATATAATTGAAAACATATATGTGAAATTGAAACCTATCATTGTAAAATTACATATAAAGATATCATGTTAATTTTCTATTTTAGATATTTTATCAAGGTCGTCTAGAACAATGATTCAGCTGTGCCAAATTTGTCTAGTACAACCTAGTAGCACTATTGTAAAATCTACTGTCGTAAAACCTCTCGTACTTAACTGTTATTGCATAAAGTTTATGTTGTGTGACGTTTTAATTGAAGATATATTCTAAAATATTTAATGAACTAATTAATGGAAAAATAGCTATTAAAATATAGTAATTACTTTTACTAAATATATTTTATTTATAGGTGACAATGATAGTGGTGTCAATAAATCGTTTTTGGTAAAGTCACATAAGATGGTATTTATCAAGTTCACTCGTATAACAAACCAATTCATTAGCTGTGGCCTTGACCGAAACGTGTCGTTCGTTATTGCAAGATTACGGCATCAATCAACATCGAGCGTGGCTGTTCCTTGGATGAGTGACCGATAAGGGAGCTCGTCTTTGCTCGTAACCCACCTGCCAGATCATTGTTTGTAGTTAAAAGTAGCCCTTATGCCTTTGGTTCCCAGGTTAAATTTTATTAGTGAGGGCTTCTAAGCCCTAATGTTAACTGGAAAAAATAAGACATACTGTAAGTTCTGCTTTTCTTAATTTACTCAAAACCAAGTTCCGTAAACTTAAAACTGTTTTAATAAATACAGTATAAACTGTACTGTGGTAAATAAATAACAAATAAACATAGTAATATTTAGAGATTAAAGTAAATTTAATTGAAGCAATAAGATTGTAGGTGAAAAACTCTGTTTGCTAATTACAACAAGTATTGCACTAGAAAAAACAACTCACTAGTTTCTTATTGGTTAGAAAGTTTTTGGTAAAGCTGCTGAAAAGCAATAGATTTCCTGATAATAATTTAACAGATATGGCAGTGACTTTCTATCTTGGTGAAAGGGGTAACTTAGTTAAAACCAAGTTAAAAGCACTTAGTGGAAGATAATGATCTAAAACTTAGTTCATTTTAGAGTCATGAGAGAAGATAATTTAACTTTACGGTAATTATTATACATAATTATATATTATATTTTATCATCAGTCTTAGTTGTAAAAATGAGTTTGAGTAGAAAAAATAAAATGCATGTAAAATATATTTTGAGACAATATTAAATGAAACTCGTCTTTAATTCTTATTTAGGAGGCAAAGTTAGGGCTACACAGCCCTCTCTACCACACAACCTTACTACACAGCCCTCTTTACCACACAACCTTAATGACAGCTAAAATGTTACGGTTAACAAGGTAAACTTAAAAGCAACTCAAAAGAAGCTGGTGCAAGGTTTTAAATATACTTAGAGAAACAATATAATATATCATTATATACAAATTATCTGCCTGGAGAATACAATTTTTGAGCATGATCATAATTTGGTAATGCAAAACTAAAATAACTAGTTTTTTTTATTAATTTAGAAAAAGATTTTTTAGGTGAAAACAATAAATCTAAAAATCCTTAAAGAATAATAAAATATTAACTATTTGTAAATTTCAATAGTGTCATTCATTCAAGTAGTCTACTCTAGGAAAATGTTGTTATTATTTATTTTTTGTTTGTCATGTTATTTTTCAAAGAACAATCAGCTATTTTTTTGGCACAATTAATATTTTCTCGCGTTTTATTTCTATATCTGCTATTTATTGGTGGTACCTTTAAAACATCTATATTTTTGTATGGTATTCTTTATAATAGTCTACTTCTGCTGATACATGTTATAATAAGTGTACTTATTAGTTATTTGGTTTTTGTTATATGAACAGTAAACATTAGTATTTATCTGTTGGATACAATTTACCATACCTTAAGTTAAAACAATATTACCTTTTATATAAGTACAATATTGGTGTTGCTTTTCTCGTTTCTTAGCATATACTGATTATTAATACATTACAATTTATAAGTGATAAATTGGTAGAAAAGTTGTAATTCCTAGGGCTGCTATTTATAATACTGTTATAATAAAAAACAATAACTGAGCACCCTTAAATAGTTTTTTATTAAATTACCACGACCGGTTTCGGCATTTATGCCATCTTCATAGGTGAATATGTGTTTAAAAAACAAATAAAATTAAGTAAATAATTATCATAAGGGAAACATTTGTTAAATTAGTAAATATTTTTGTTTTTGTTAACAATAATCACAACTACACAAATATGAAAACCAACATGAAAATCTTAAAATTCGGTTCAAAAAACAAAAAACCATATTCTCAAGAAGAACTTGAAATTTATAAACAAAACAAAGAAAATCCCAATAATTTAATCAACACCATGTTAACACAAAAAAGAAACCCAATATTCGAAACAATTATACATATAAGAAACAACTAAACAATAATCACAACTACACAAATATGAGAACCAACATGACAATTTGAAAATTCGGTTCAAAAAGCAAAAACCTAGATTCAGAAACAACACACACAATGACAACTAACCACCAAAACAAAAATAATTACTAATTTAACACATGTTTCCTTTATGATAATTATTTACTTAATTTTATTTGTTTGTAAACACATATTCATCTATGAAGATGGCATTAATGCCGAAACCGGTCGTGGTAATTTAATAAAAAACTATTTAAGGGTGCTCAGTTATTGTTTTTTTTATTATAACATTATTAGGTAATAAATTATATTTTTGTTCACTTGCGTTGTTTGCATTTATAGAAAAGTTTTCAGTTTACCGTTTGCAATGCACTTTTTCAATGTTACAAACATGTACATATGTTCTAGGTTTCTTATTTAACTCAGCAAACACTATGCGTTATCATGAATTATTACTAATAAAAAAAGGTTAGTTCGTTTGCATGGCTCCTCTATAAATGTAAGCATCGTGACAAGCGTAACCCCAAATATGTTCTTAACAATAGCAGTACATGGCTTCAAATACAACCCTTTTATTATAAATCAGTTTGTTTGTTTTAACAAATGACTAATGTTACTAGAAATACTACCTTGTTCTTTAACTATAATATCAATTATTGTTAAATTTATTGTAATCTTGAACATTGAATGTATTATGCAATATGTATACATCAGAAATATAAAATAAATAAATAAAACATGGTCAATAATTAAGGAATTTTTTATAGTTTAACAATTTATTAGAATGTAAAACACAGTATAAATATGATAAAATATGTAATTTTGTGAAAGAAAAATGTAGTTAAGGGAGTCAATAATTTTAAAACAAGAGGAACATCAAAGCTACAAATGCTACTGAAAGTTGAACATTGATAATAAGTTGAATAACTAAAATTACTAATTTATAAAAATTATCTACTGAGTGTAACCTGTTATTATCAGTAACAATACCAATCGAAACCAATAAATGTACCATAATAGATCACACCATATACTTACTACAAGGTTATTGTTATGTAGGCTAATACAAATAATAAATGTATCAAAAACTAGTTTTCTCTCTGATTTTTTTATTGGCTTGGTTAAGTATTTATTTATTTTTTTTATTTACAAAAGAACATCTTAGGTTACATTTTAAGTGTTTTTTAATATAGAATTGAAAAATATTGTCTTGGGTATTAAATAATAAAATTAGGATTGTAATGAAATTACAAAAAAATAAACATAATCTTATTCAAATTTATTCTGATTGGCTGATGGATATGTTGAGATTTTAGAGAAACAACAACATAGGTTTTAAAACATATTTTATTCAAAATTAACCCTAAGGCAGTATATAAAGGCCTGATGTAACTGTAAGTAAAAACTAGGTTTATACTTATTTAGATTTAGTTAATTTCAAATTTACTAATTCTAAGCATTTGCCAGTGCTTAGTATATTAGGAGAGATAGGACATTCCTGACCTAGTGGTCGTTGACTTAAACTAACATTATAACACACATAAATTACTAATAATAGTTAAATAATATTTATGTAATAATATAAATAATAATAACATAAATGTAAATATAAATATACTAGCTGTAACCGCCCTCTTCGTCTGTTATAATATTGAGTTTGATTATACCATAATCATATACAGTAAAATATATTTTTTCTAACCTAAATGGTAGAATTAGTTTAAAGTCTTGCAATCAAAATATAAGTAAGAATTCTAACAAATTGAAAACAATAAAAAAGTTACTTAAAGTAAATCAAACTAAATACTTAGTTTTTGAAAACAATTATTTAATCTAAAATCTGATTTAGAACAGGTGATGTTATGTATAATTTACTACTGTACTCAATTAATATTTTTGTAAAATTTTTAAAGTTTAGCCTAGCACTATTATTTTATTCAATTTGTTTTTATTTAACAGTTGTTAATCACATAAATAAATCTATTAATATAGCTCCATAAGAATACCATGGAAATTTTTAAGGCAAGTGGGACGGAGTCCTGAGGTCGGGGGGGGGGAATCCTTTCTTAGTTGGCCTCCAGGAGCCAAGATAAACCTATGTACAAACTTTCAAGTCAATTGGACGTATAGTTTTTGATAAATCGTGATAAATGGTAAATGGCATTTATATAAATATATTTTATTTGTAAATTCATTAAAAGTGTGTTAAAATGTTTAAGTGTCTGTATGTAAATTAAGTAGTAATACTTTTGTGCGTTTTTGTCATTAGAATCAACCTATCAGACGTCAGCAAATATGCACAACACTTCAAACAGTAATTAGTCCAGTAGGCTTGAACTGGACTCAAGTGCTTCAGCATCGCACTACTTCCTGTTTACTTCCATTCCAATTGCTCTCTCTCTCTCTCTCTCTCTCTCTCTCTCTCTCTCTCTCTCTCTCTCTCTCTCTCTCTCTCTCTCTCTCTCTCTCTCTCTCTCTCTCTCTCTCTCTCTCTCTCTCTCTCTCTCTCTCTCATTTTTATAATTCTCTACAAACCATTTTTATAATTTAAATAAGACACAGCATTAGGCTTGTGGATGTAGCTTAGACATGTAATATTGCTAAAATATTAGATAAAATAAATGTGATTTTATTTATAAAGTAGTTAAAATAACTTAACTTACTCATATGAAAATTTTAAGTATGAAATGTTATGTTTATTTATTAATTAATTTTTTTTATAGAAAATGTTTCTGGTGACACTTAGTTATTGATACAGAGCAATATTGATGAATATAGTGCACATTACCAATAAAAACATTTTTCTCTTTGTAAATCAGTGACATTTGTTTACGTGAGTGCTAGTTCCCTTGTTATTCAAAAACCGTGCTATGATGGAGGAGTCGCGTACCTGTTACATAAATATTGTCTGGTGTAAACGTTCAAAGCTGTTTAAGCTTGCTAAATACCACTCCAATGTATTATGGATAAATAACATGCAAAATAATGAAATGTTTACAAAGAAGTTAATATTAAATACGTTGTAAAACAAACAAATTTACAACATGGCAGGCACAAAATAAATACGTACAATAGCTACAAAACATTAAAGTTTATTATTTCATTATGACTATAATGATATGGCGTGATGTTGTTTACAAACATTGTTTCCTCTTTAGTAAAAACAATCATGTTCCTCCGAATATAAGTTAGGAATAACAACAATGTTTAATATAACCATAGTCTTTACCTTTTAAAAGCATTTTAACTGCCTTTTATATAATATTATTTTTAAACAAGACGACATTTTATGTTTATGAATTATTTGACACTAGTTATGAATATTGAATGGACAATGGGGGGACGGAATGTAGAATTATTGTAAAAAGAAAGTATTAAAAGTTTTAATGAAGTGAAAGTCAACGTTGAGATCAGGAAAGTTTCTTAAAACAGAAACTAATCAAGAAAATGTATCAAAGGATGTTGAAGTTGAGGTTTTTCTCACTCTTCTCTCTACACAAAAGGTATTCTTCTTACTGTTTGTTATAGTTCATTGTTATTTCTAATTTTGTACATAATTAGGTGTCTAAAGGATGTTTAATAGTTATTTTAACAACATTAATTCAATTGTTTTAGTTTAGTAAACCTATTTTTACTAAAATTTTCTTTTGTGATGTATTACTAATACTAAATTAATGTGTATTATAAATATAAACAATTTAAAAATAAAATTTGTATAAAGTAATTTTGTTATTAGTGTGTAACAAACTTAATTTGAAATTAAAAATACTGTTAAAACATTATTGATTACTTATTTAGTGTATATCATTGTGTTTAACTAAACATGGCTCAATATTCCAACGCGTTTTATAAACATTACATGTGCGGGATTAAAATAATATTAAATAAAAATGTATTTGATAATTAATATTGTCTTTCGTTAGTTTGTTTTAAAAAGAACATATTTTAAATAAAAATTAGTCGTACAAATTATACACGACACATATTAACAATTTACTTTATGAACCGTTTTAAACTATTTATAAGTATATCTATAGATCTATACATGTATTACCTTCCATTACTATACCACCTCGGTCATTAAGACCTTAGCTAGGACCTCGCTAACTCTCCATTCATTTCTACCATCATTACTTGCAATGTGGCACCCTCACTGATGATCTTTTCCAACTACATTTTTCCATCTCATTGTTGGTCTGTCAATTCGATCCTTCTAGCCGTCCCAAGAATACAGTCTTGATGTTTGCAATTTACTCTCTCCTTCATATATATTTTGCTCTATAGCAATTAGCCATAGCAATAACTGTTTACACAGGTTCATTAAAATACAATGTGTATCACGTATATATTTAAACAATTAGTTTCGTGTATAAAGTTATAACACTTTATAATATATTCGAACTATATAGATAAACTAAAAAGCTAGAATGTATTACTTAACTCTGAAACGATTTAAGGAAAAATAGAATGATTTATGGTTAACAAAATATTCAGAAGGTCCAGAGGTACTAGACAAATTAATGACAGACTGTTATAGTAATATTTTAAATTATTAATTTAAATGATATGTTTATATTTAAAAACTATAACTTTTATAATGGTCAAGTGAACGTGTAGTTAGCATACGCGAATTATAACTGTTTATGAACGAATTGAGGCAAATTATTATATGGTAATTATGATTGGTGGAAACCATAATAAAGAACTGTTTATCGTAGTATGGTAAGAATTATGTAAATAAATGTTTATTTAATATTTTAAGAGTTTATTTTGTTAAATTATTTTACCTCATAGTATGAATTTTCCTTTCTAGAGTTTACGTTGATGTACCAAATCCAATTTAGGATTTAGAAAAATATTTACAGTTACTTACATTTTATTTAAATTACTGAATTTAGATAGCAATTACGCATAGTATTTTGGACAATTGAATAATATTTTACTTATGGTAAACTCATATGTTTACCAACTACTGTGGTAAAATGTTTTTTCATTTCTATCACACTTAGAACATCCTTAATATTTTTAAAATAACATCAAATTACTAACAATTATCCGAAGTGCACTAAAACCTTCTACAATTTACTTAAAAGCATGAGTATTTTTACTAGTTTAAATTACAAATCATGCCTTATTGCAGTTTCGATTGGACAGTTCATTTATTAACTCGTGAAAACATTCAATAAATCGTTGCAAATAATTTGTCTTATTTTACCGTAACAACAACTAATCATTGTAAACTGTTTTTAGGTTTACAATAATAAAGTTTAAGGAATTTTACAACCACCTTCTCATACGCATGACATGGTATACAACATAGATCCATTTACATAGACATTACTTCTATTCTTGTCCCTCCAACAATCCCTAATTTTGATATTGTAGCAAGTGTATAACAAGTATATAATATACTACAGTAAATTGGTTAGTATTTATAATAAAATGTTTAATAAGTTTATATCATAATATATACATCAATTCGTATATAATAATGTAGCAAAATAAAATTAAACATTTTGTTTTGACAATTAGAAAGGGAAAGGTTTTACAACTTAGCTATAGTATGTAAAATGTTTTGTTGCAATACTCAGTGAGGTTCCTTAATGAAGAGAGAGGCGAAATTTTAAAGGAAGTGAAAGTAATTATGCTAAAACAGAACCTAATCAACAAACTTCATCAAAATTACTGTTTTTTTCCAAACAGTATCCTTATTTTTCTTGTTTTCTTCCTATGTTTTACTTATTTATAAAACATGTACAGTAATATTTGACGTCCAGAAAAAAATTAAGCAATATAGTAAAATTATGTAATAGTGTTCTATAAAACAAAATAAAGTATAGCATATCAAATTATTTCAAATAAAATTTCCTTAAAACCATGATAATAAACTGTTGCAAAGCGTACGCTATACGTTTTATATTATTCTAGTCAATATAAGATACACAAACAATTATGATTATTGATTAAATATATTGCAATTAAACTATATAGATAGTAGAACCAACAAGTTATGCTAGTTTAGTTCTGAGCAGAAAGTAATTAAAACTATAACTACACGCATTAAATGATGTGTTTTTTTTTCATGAGTCAGGAGAGAAAACTTACGTTTATTTGAACGTTTATGTTTGTGCGTACTGTACGCTCTAGATTCACTTTAACGATGATTCCTACTCAATGGGAACACATATATTTCATACCCAGTAATTATCGTGCAAAATTACTTGATATTTAAATCAGAATTTCACATGATTTGTCTCCATTGAAGTACTATTTTAAACTTAGAACAGGCTTAAGCGACCGGTGTCATAACTAGAATCTACATTATCCGGTGACAAAGGCGTCAAGGTATCATCTACAATATTTACAAGTTAACCAGAAATTTAACCCATACTGTAATGCGGCATCCTCAGTGGTTTCTCTAAGACTGAGATCGGTGAATGATTTTCCAGTTTTTATAACTGGTGGTGGGGTGGGGACTAGTTTGGCAGGTATGCTGGAGGTATGTCATATAATTACATTCTGATTACATTGAAAATTAAAAATTGAATGGATATTCATTTAGAGAAATCAATAATAATATTGAAAAACAGCTGGCAGACTATTAAATTATTAAATTTAAAAACCATTTATAAGCCACCGAATAAATTGAAGAATTTTCTGAGGCCAGTCAAAGATAAAATTCCAACAGTTATGCCTGGAGTATGAAATACCTTGCAGTTGTGGGTCAGTCTACATAGGGGAAATCAAGAGATAAATTTTCACAAGGATTAAGTAACATATAAGGCATACTAAGAATAAAGATACGGAAAAGTCTGCAGTTGTTGAACATAGCACAAAAAGTAATCATGCAATTTTATTTGACAACATTAAAGTTCTTGCACACATCCCGCATTACTACTCGAGAATCGTTAGGGAAACTATATAAATTTATCAAAAAATAAATGTTTTAAATAAGAATGATAGTATACGGCTTTCAAAGACATTGGAACCAATTTTAAGTAAATTCAAATAAAATAGAAGAGTCAGCCATTTTTATTTTCATCGGCCAATGACCGTAGGTAACGTGGGTCGTGCCTCCACCCTACCCTCTCCAGCATACCTGACAAACAAGTCCCCACCCCACCACCTGTTTTAAAAGCTGGAAGGTCATTCGCCGATCTCAGTCTTGGAGAAACCACTGAGAATGCCACATCACAGTATGGGTGAAACGTCTGGTTATCTTTTTAATATTGTAGACAGTACTTTGACGTGGTTGTCACCGGAAAATGTAGATTCTAGTGACTCTTTTAAGGATTGAATTAACAAAATTACAATTTACTGAGAAAATAAAAGTTAAGAGTTGCGATAAATACTAGTTTTCCATAAAACTATGACTAAAAAATAATCAACCACAGTTACATTATTCACATATTAACTATACTTTACACAATAATAAATTTATACTCAACAATGCAATATTTTCTATTACGTAAAATATGTGTTTTAATATAATTAACCAACACACACAACACTTAAAAGCTCAAAATAATGAAACAATTTATTGTGCTTACATCATAAATGCAAGCCCACGTAAAATAAAGGGGAAAACAATGTATGAAACTGGTTTTATAATAACAATTCCAGCTGACAAGCCAGACAATGAATCGTTTACAGCGAGAATTAGTACTACTATCATATCTATGGCTACTATATTTATTATGTAGATGATGTAAAACCTATTCACAGTTATCAAACTGTTGTTTTCATTTAAGAACCGCATCAACCAAAAATATTATTATTAAAGTAAACAATACCACATTATAATTGCACTTCTGTTTATGTAAATATTTGGTTTATTAACAATTTACTTGATACGTTAAAAGTAATACATAACATAAAATAGTTAACCCACTTCAAGACTTTAAAGTAAACATTTTAATTACGTTATTTAATTTCTGAGTTAGGTTAGCAAATTCTCATAAACTATGGGTCAACTGGATATTCTTTTACTTATGGTAAACCCACATGTTGTACCAACCACTTTGGTAAAATGTTTCTTGTATTTCTATCACAATTGGAAAATCCTTAATCTTTTAAAACTAACATAAAATGACTAAAAATTATCCGAATTGTTCTAAAACCCTCTACAATTCTACTATTTTAAATTACAAAAGAAACCTTATTATACTTTCAATTGGACAGTTAAGTTTCAAACTAGTTGTGTTATTTATCAATTTTATCTAAGGGACAAAAATATTCTTTGCATTAAAATAAAGTTGTGATGTAATTAATATACTTTCAATTATACATACTGAAACGTCCCAAACTGTCTTTAGTACGCTGGATAGATTTTGTTTATTTATTGAATCTCCAAAATTGACTTGAATCTCCTCTTGAATTCAATCTCCTTACACAAATGCTGTAACTCCAAGTAATTTAATATGCTACAACCAATGGCATGACGATGTAAGCCAGCCGTAATCATAACAACGAATTTGCACCTTATATTTCTGCAGAGTTTCAATTCTCTAAATGCACTTGTTTTATAACTTAACCTACTTGTCTGTCATTGATAATTTAAATTACTATCGTGGACTTTCCAATTTTTCATTTTTCATAATTTTTCATACTGCCGTTTTTATTGTTTCAACATCATACTTACTACATTATTTACATATTATACTATTGTATTATTTTTGAAACGTAATAAAAATCATCAATAGGTATCTGCGCGGAAACATGATGCTGATCGGGATATCGGCCAGAACCGTAAGGTGAATCTCATACTGTGACCTTCATTTACACCAGTGTAAGATTACGGTTGTTCAAGAATTGAGCCCAGTAGACTAGGTGAAACGTACATATGCTTGTAATGCAATGTTGGCCTCTTTTTGACCCGGCACTATTCTTTGGTCTAGTGATGAAGCCCATTTCCATCTATCCGGCACAGCAAATAAGTAAAACGTTGAGCTGTTTCCTCCATAGGCATTATTGGCCGTTATTTTTATTAGATGGGAAAGTGCAACTTTTTCTGTAAACTCGGTGTGCTATTGTGAGATTTTTGAGGACTTTTTATTTCCCAAAATGGAATAGTATGGCGAGGAACATGATAAGAAAGCCTTTTGGTATAAACAGGATGGTGCCGCGGCTCATACCCGTCATCGTTTCTACAAAAACATGTTAGAATAGTTTCTCGGCCTCCTGATTTCATTGCGAGGGAATGTTCCACAGCCCCCTCGTTCCTCAGATTTAAACCCATGTGATTATTTTATTTTGGGTTACATTAAATCTGAGGTTTATAAAGTTTGACCAACAACTGTAGAAGTCTTTAAGGAAGCAATTTCTGGTTTAATTACTGGAATAATACCAGCTATTCTGGCCAGAGTTTTTGAACATTTATTTGAACGGCTGAATGTGAGCATCGTTCTTCAAGGTCGTCACATTGACGATATCATTTTCAAAACCTAATGAAAATTTAAAGGTATTATTCGTAGTGTTCAGAAATGAAAAGCTTTTGTAATAATCTTAGATGTTTTTTAACAAATAACCTGTCAAATCAGGGAGTACATTATGCGTCACCCGGTATTTAAAGTTTACTTTTTCTCGTGGTGACGACTGCTTCCAGAAGCCTCACTATTCTTTCCTTTTCACTTTCATGTATGAGTTAGGAGGAGAGCATTCACTATTAAAGACCATTTTAGCTGACAATGAAGCACTTTCAGTTCCCATACCAACACGTTTTACTGTCACAAACTTGAATCCTTTTCTGCAGGAGTCATAATCGATGGCTTCAGAAGGATCTTTTTGGCATCGATCTTTGCTTAGGATGATCACTTTCTTTAGTGTTTTTTTGTAGTGTTTGGGTTTATGACATCTCCTAATTATCCTCCGGTTTTGAGCTTGCAGCACGTTTCTTCGAATCATCAGTGAGTTCAGTGATCTCACTGGTCCACTAGTAGATCTGGCGAGGATCTCGGAAAACTTTCTCACGGGGCATAGTTAGGTGCATGCACACTACCCATAGTATAGTGGAGTGTACTAGAGCATCTCTCAGTCGTGGTTTCCAGCCATACTGAACACCGGCTTGAGCTGATGGCCAAGTTTCTAGGCGAGTTTTTTCCTTGTCCAGTTTGGCTACAGTCAAGCCAACTGGGTTTCGGATAATTTTTAGTTGGACTGCTGTGTGCTCTTGCAGTGAAAAGAATATAAACTCATGATTACTCGTCATGCACACGTCCATTACCCACCATCAAACGAGGGACCAACACTGCCGATACTAGAGAAACATATGGCATCGACTTGCCGATACTATGTCTTCGGTACTTCAGCACTGCACCCCTAACTGCCACCTACATACAGGTCCAGCCTCAAGTCCATCTCCAGAACGAGTATGCCCCTGAAATTTATGGTAGGTATGTCCCATTCAACAGCACTTGTTTCGAGGTCACCACCCACCACAACATGGCCAGAAATACTCCTTGGGCAATCTTCCAGTACCTCCAGCCTCTACCGATACTCTTGCGCAGAATAATTATTAGATATGAAGACGCTACATGTTTGTATACTTTCTCCGGATGGCTTCCTGCAAGTCACTCTCATTCGTCAAGCCGTCTGGATCAATCATCTTAATTATCAGCTTCCGGACGATGGGCCGGATTTCTCCTTTGTCGCCAACAGCCTTTTTTATTGCCTCCTGGAGAATCGTTTTGTCATCGCACGTCTACCTCATATGGCGCACACCAGTACCCGAGTCTTCAGGTTTTACGTCCATCCTCACAGATACAAGGATGTCAGAAAACGTTCTTCCAATGCTAGGATTGATCATGACAACTTGACTCCTAGGTCTGCTACTGTACTGTTTCGACAATTTTGACTTTGGCTTCTTCTTCTTTTGATCTGAAGGGAGAGACGTGCTCTGGACCCCATCTTGACACATCTTGGCATTGGCATTGGTCTTAACCCTTCTATTCTGGTTTATCGACCGGACTTCTTTGAAGTGCTTGCAGTCTTCGAAAACTTCCGATGTCCACTCCCTGACTTCTTTCTGCTTTTTTTCTTCCCTAGTTTGGGCGGACAGACTACTTTCTGTTCACTTTCCAGGTTTTGTAGAAGCGTTGCTGTCTGAATCTTTCATGGGAGGTGAAGCTACTACAAGTCGTGACATTGTCACCACATGAAAACTTCCGCACAGACGCACTGAGTCGATGACATCCATGTACGTCATGTTATAATTTATCTACATGGCCATGTTTCTTTGTCTTAATGAGGCCTAAGGCACGTGAAGACAAAGAATCCTCATCCTCTCCAGCTTTGTGTCCACCGTCCTCCTAGCCGGCTGTATACTCTTCTCGTCTGTGGAATTCTCCCGTAGGAAGTCTATCTGTACCTTTTTTGTCTCCAAACTCTCCCGGCTTGCTATTCCTATTACATAATTTATCGGTGGAGTCCTAGATGTTAGGTACAGGAGAGGATTTTCAAGATTCTCCTCAACGATTGTGGTTAGGGATTTCCCGGTTGTTTCTTGCAACTTTTTGAAAATATTTATTTTTGTCTACCTTCCATGTTTCTCTTAAACTCTCTTTTAAAAACAGACTCTCAAAAGTTACAAAGATACCTCACCAGCTAAGCTGTAATTCACGTCAAATTTAATTGACATTCAACCCATGTAACAAGCACCATCGTTCCCAGCAGTAGCATCAGCAGAGCCTCTTCCTGACTGGAGCATTGGCCTATCCGGTCAACGACTGACACTACTACGCCCAAGGAGATTTTTACCGGTTAATAAACATGTAAACCCCAGTTTGTAAGCTGTAACCTCTGTTAGAAGAAGACGTGCCAGAAGCGTGGGAGGAAAGACACGAATCCGCTCTAACAAGAAAATCTAAGTGATATGGAAAAACTAAAACTTTTGATAATTATCAGAGAGTAATGATGAAACTTAGATAAACTAGTATGGATTTTAACCACAATAGACGTGACTCTATGGTGTCCAGGTTTCGTAACAGGGTCGCCACGGTACGTTCTACTCACTTGCACCCCACTAATTTACGTAACTACTCTATATTTTGTACTTAATGAATAAAGTTCGAATGTTTTACCAACAAATTGTTTTACTTATTACGATGAACATGTCATTACAACAGGGTCAATCTTCACTAAAATAAAAGATTTCCAATTTGATTTAGGGTATTTTAATATCAGCAAAGTTGCACCTTAGACTCTGGGGTGCAGCGCTCCTTTATGTATACACTTCACACTAACATACATAAAGGAAGCAGCCATATGTCCATGGGTAAGGTCAGCCAAATGGTAGTGGTACGTTAAGGCTTGAAGGATGTTTAAGCATATGACACATATAGAATTGTACAAAAAGTTTTTATTGGCTAAATATTTAAAAGTGTCTATTATGTATGCACTGAATAAAAATGCATTTAAATTATTGTGTTAGGTAGATTTTAATATATCTGAATTACAATGACTAGCTGGTAAGTTCAGTAAGTCAATCTAAATATCACCAACTATAATGAATATGATAGAGCCTATAATATTTTTTCTAACTATATACATTTTTACATGTAATAATAATGTTTCAAAATAGCTCCTCTAAATTATACATACAACTTATTTTTCGTTCTATAATTTTAAATCTCAAAAAATTATAATCTAGAATTCCTTATAAGCTATTAGTTTATACAAACATTGTTTTAGAGACTTTGCATAGATCATGCCTAATTTTGTTTTTTGGCGATCTTCTGACTGAGATAATTTACATTCACACATTACTAAGATAATTTATTGGCCCGCTCTTTAAATTAATAACATATTAATAAATTTAAAAAAAGTTTTGAGGTCAATAGTATCAGGAATCATTTTCAGTTTTGTAAAATAAAAGTTTGTCTTATAAGTTACACTTTTTTGAAAAAAGTGTAATTATAATTGATGCTATTGTTAGTTAAAGTGTCAGTAATTTTGTAATTTACAAAATTGTTTGGATAATATTATGTTTCATGTATTTTGTTATATGAATAATAGTATCTAAAAATAAAAAATCCCTACTAATGTATTTTACAAAAATTAGCACACAAATATTGCGCCACTATTACTATTCAAATAATATATAGTTCAATGATCATGTTTTATTAATTATTCACAAAAAGAGTTTGTTTTATTGTTGTTCTTGTATCTGCAATAGTGCTAGTGCTAATTTTCCATAATGAAAAGTTACAAAAATGTTATCATGTTAAGGAGAAGCTCGTTTAAAGAGGGGTATGATACTTGCTTTTTGTGTCTCTGCAATTGATTACTAGGGTGTAAGGATTAGCGGATTAAGAAAATACGGCTTAAAAAGTGGTTCTTGGTGACGAAAGGAGAAAATAACACAGTGCAGTTACTGATGTACACACCCCGTACAACCGAGCGTAGCACACATTGAGCATTGAAACCCATTACTAGACTATACCAATGATTTTATTAACCCACAGTTAGATATCTCATCTAATATTAGATTTTATGTCTCAAATATCAGCTGTTTTGTGGTCCATTATGGAGTGCTATTTTAGTAACATGTCGTTTTAGCAGATATCAGTAACTAACCAAATTACTAGCTGATAAATTCCATATCATATCATGTGACATATATTTTTAAGTAATAATATAATCAAATATTCTACTCAAGTTTTAGAAGTCTTAAAACGATTCTTAGTTTGTTTCATCCATATTACTAGTAAAATGACCATTAATACTTTAATTTTATTTAAGGCAACATGTATTGTGGCACAATCAAAAAAGCACTATTCATTTTAATTAATTGTAATAGCATGATAATATTATAAGATGAATAAATCGGTTTAAATGTGTATAATTTTTTATGGTAACAAATAAAATGAACGATCTTTACCGTTCAAAATGCAAGCATATCTTAACTTGTTCCTCCATAAATAAAAATATTAAATGAGTTGGTAAAACTTAAATCTAAGTAAATTTGTAAGATAATCAGTATATTTATAAATTTTATAATTTCTAGTTTAAATGTTATATGATTCCAAATTTACTATTTGTATTTATATTCAAACTGTCTAAACCACACATGAGGCTCTAGCACAAAAGCAACAATGTAAAACGATACATCTTGCCTGTCAGCTTGTATTGTTGTTACAACACCCGTTTCATGTATAATTTTTCTTTCCCATTGTTGCGATCTGCTAACATTCATTAGCCATGTTTTTTAGTAGATAATATACACGAAAATGGAAATGAATTTTAAAATATGGCTTGGCAAGTTGAAAACGTGTTACAATGTATAACGGGTTTTATGGTTATAAATTATTCAATCTAGTTTTATATACTCTATGGAAAACATATGTCCTAACTTTAAAGCTACGATTGTTTAAATAAATGAAACAGATTCATAATTAAATATAAATTAGAATGTTGACATCAAACTACATAAATGATTCGTTATGTGATATTTGTAAAAGCCCTCAGAAATTTACTTTGATTTATTTTCTTTATAAACACAAAATGTAGTATTTTTTACAAGTAAACAATTTTAAAAAATACCACTTACATCAACGAATGTAAGTAGCCACGTCACCATGAACTTACTATTATCAATTAATAATAATTTACCTATATGAAACCCTTTTAATATTTAAAAATTATTTGTGTTTAAGACTATGAATAAATAAATAAATTTATTAATATAAAATATTATTGTAATAATGTTATTTATGACTTTATTTTATAAAATGACAGGCAAATGTCACTCGAAAAAAATAATATTAGAATATCAAAGAGAGCCTACAGAAGCGATCTTTGGAGTGGTCTCTAAGGATATTTAGGGTACGTTGACATCCTTCATGTCGGAACCTAAAAGAAAAATAACTGTACGTAAAAAACACTGATTTGATTTTAAAAAGTTCAAGCTAAGTTTATATTATTTCATTTAAATTTGTAATTTTAAATACTATTATTAAAGATTTACTATGAATATATAAGTCTCAATGGGTTTCCTCGAATCTACATATTTTGAAAATTATGTATTATAAAAAGTACTAATACTGAATATATATTATGTTGTGTGATGTTTGATTGACTCGTATGGCTGTCTAAACGTAATATGCCAACTAATAAATGTTTTGTAAATGCCAGTCAGGCTAAATGAGTAACACTTTGAAGGTAAGTCAGAATCTAAGTTTAAAATAATATCGTTAATATTTAATGTATCTAGCAACTCTTGCAGCATAATGTAAGACTTAAATTTGTTAAATTGAACTTTCAGTGTAATTATGTTATAATAAAGAAAAAATTCGAATTCAAGAAAGAAAAAAAGTTCTGTAAATAAATAAATTAAAGAATGTTACAGTAAAAAATATGAACTGAATTTTAAGAGTTATAATATTTATATTTTCATATGAAGGTTGTTAAAGGCATAAAGTAAAAGGGATGAGTCTGATTTATTAGATATTCTTGATGATGTAATTCACAAGTAATGGAATTGAAGAAATTTAAATATTAATATATATTAGAAATAATGTTAATTTTAATGATTTCATTACTCTTATTCCTAATAAATAAAGTCACGTTTTTCATGGAAGGGCAATTAAAATTATTACTGTTGAATTTATAAAACAGGAAAATGATATATTTTACTATGTAACTAAATTTAATTTTAACATAAGTCATAAAAACAAAACTAACCATATACCCATTGTTAGTAATTGTGATGAATCTCAGTTAAATATTATAGTTTGAATTAAATTAGCATATGGTAGCAGGATATGAAAAACGATAACAGTCCTAACTATTCATTTATAACAAGCTCAGGATAACATAATGTGTTTATGTGTATAAAAACATTTACAGGATAAAATCTAGTTAAGTACAATATGCTTCTTGCTTGTCTCGTGGCACTTCTCATAGCCTACAAAAAACTCAAATTATCTATATGAAGATGCTGATTTGCGTGCATAGTTGAGGTTTTTGTTTTGCTGTAGTCACAATGTTTATTTAAAATACAAAAAAAAAAAAAATCATTTGAAATATACACTAAAGGTTTCTACAAAAATGGTTCTATCCTTTTTGTGTTTGTACTACTCCCACGCAAAAAGGCCAGTAAAATTAGGGTTTTCGTAAAAAACATGTGTTTAAAAAAAATAGATATCTTCCCTTTAAGCACAACTAAAATAATCAGGAGACTTTACATTTTTCACTTTATTTACCTCAACCTCTATGTTGACATAAATGCTTCTAAATTTGATTTGTCACCTCTCATAGCCCATTAAAATTTAATACTTGCTGACATGAAAAAATTGATCTACATGCACAGTTGAGATTTTTATATTCTGTAGTTTGCAATATTTTCTTTACAACACTTAAAATAGCATTGTTAAATTGACATAAATGTTTTATTACTAGAAGGGTTTGTATACATTTGTGCTATATATAGTAAAATGTCTTCACAAAAAGATGATAAATGTGATTTTTGGGATGTATTCTCCCATTTAAACATGATTATAAGAAACCAAAACTTAAAACTGTCTACTCTATTTACATTGAACAGTCTGTGAACAACACTGTAGTAATTAGGTTTTCACAACTAACAATTCAAAAATTGTGGATATTACAATACTAACCTACCTGGTAAAATGTTGTGATTATGCTGAGAGCCCCTGACATCAACTTTGGTAGGCCCTGTGATCATGCTGAGAGCCCCTGACATCAACTTTGGTAGCCCCCGTGATCATGCTGAGAGCCCCTGACATCCACTTTGGTAGCCCCCGTGATCATGCTGAGAGCCCCTGGCATCACCTTTGCTAGCCCCCTTGGTTATGCAGAGAGCTCATCAACTTTGGTAGCCCCCGTGATCATGCTGAGAGCCCCTGACATGAACTTTGGTAGCCCCCGTGATCATGCTGAGAGCCCCTGTCATCATCTTTGGTAGCCCCCTTGGTTATGCAGAGAGCTCATCAACTTTGGTAGCCCCCGTGATCATGCTGAGAGCCCCTGACATCAACTTTGTTAGCCCCCGTGATCATGCAGAGAGCCCCTGACTTCAACTTTGGTAGCCCCCGTGATCATGCTGAGAGCCCCTGACATCAACTTTGGTAGCCCCCATGATCATGCAGAGCCCCTGACATCAACTTTGGTAGCCCCTGTGATTATGCTGAGAGCCCCTGACATCAACTTTGATAGCCCCTTTATCATGCTGAGAGCCCCTGACATCAACTTTGGTAGACCCCGTGATGACGCAGAGAGCCTCTGACAAACCACAATATATCTTATAATAATTGAACATCCCTCTATTCGTAGTTTAGTAATTTTAACGTACAAGCCGTATCACCATTAAAAGGAAGCCAAAAATCGATGTATTTAATAACTCAGTTTGTATATCGTAATTTAATTGAATTTGGATTAGAATAACTAATTTACTAAACCAAACTTTTACGTAGACAAGTTGTGTATTATGGATTTTATGGAACGCTTAAAAGGTTGTTGATCACTGTATATTCCAAAAACCTCTACATAATTATTAATTCGGGTACAGGTATAGGAACTGTAACTAAAAGAGTGTATTTAGTTATGTAATAAAAACAATACACTATTACTTACCTGAAAGCCATGCAATTTCAATATAGCACCACTTAGGCTAATCTCTAACACTCAGGAGCCACGTTTAACAAATGAAATATCTACCCTTATTTCTAACTAATTGAAGCTATTTTGGATGTGAGTTAAAAAATATACTTATCGGAATAGTTAAACAGACACTGTCATTATATTTTATAATTATATTATTTTATCAAGTTACGTTTACTTTACTTGGATAGTTTGTATGAGTGAATTTTATTCTCATTAAATGTAATCATACTCTTTAAAATTTTTTTAGTGAACTCTCATTATAAATTTAGTACACATTTTACTATCCCTAATAGATGTATGAAGTAAGAGTTACAAATATTTGTTGACTTAAAAACTTTAATATAAAATCTAAAATGATATTAGGTATAATCTTCCCGAGACCATACGACATTTACAAGCTAATGGCTGCCATAAAACACAATGTCGCGTGATCATTTTCCAATACGAAGTTGATTAATTTCCAATATCAGGCGAGAGGCTGAACAAGGACATTAAAATTACATGAAAACTACATTGGCTAATGTTGTTTTTCGTAGGTAATTATGTCCATTTACGTTATTTTAACTAAGCCATTTGATATCAATGTGTCATTATTCAAACCGTTAAATAATACGTTAATTATTCAATAATTAAACTAAACGATTTCATAAACTATTAGTAATAAATGAAATTATGATTTCCCTTCATTAGTAGTTTAGTTACATTACTAAACAAGTTCAATATAGTTTTAACATTGATAGTATAATTTTCTTATATTAAAACAGACCAATTTTTGTTCAATCTTACCTTACTCATTCTCCATAAGCTGTTGATATGTGTGTAAAACCGAACATAGCGGGGGGGGGGGGACCAGTACAATACATGATACACTATCAATAAAAACTAGCAATTAAGGCCGGCATTCAATCATGCACTATCATTCAATCAGAGTTATTATGCTTTAGACCGGTCGGTCACCATCTTTCCCGCTATGCTAAGATTTATTTTGAACATTACGACCCATATTTAAAAGTTTAGAAAAATATATCTAGTACTTTTATGGAACTTAGTGATAGTGTCATAAAAACATATTTAGTATATAGGAAGTGCTGTTTTTCTGGTTGTAAAAATGATTTAACTAAACAGTAATTGAAATTTCAGCATTTTTGGTATTTTCTTCACATACCTGAGTTTTTATAATGTTCACCCATCAATCAGCCTAATATGAACTTGATATTTCTATTAGTCATAGTTATCTTTAAATGAATTACAATAAATAAGTATTTATGTATTTACTATATATAATAAATAAATTATGTATAAATAAATAGTTGTGCGTTTATATATAAGCTTAGTTAAATATACTTTCAAGTAAACAAGAATACAAACATAATATTTAAAAATATTTAATTTAATTTAAAAGCTTTATTTTATACCTTTTTAGGCACATTAAAAAATAAATATTAAGGTAACTATAATTTCAAAATAAAAACTTTTTTTATATAAGCTTCGTCAAGTATACTTTTTAGTGAACAATATTGTAAATAAATGTAACATTTTCAAAATATTCAATATTGTATTTTATTTTTATATCTATGTATTATTGAAGATACTTATATAACTTTTATTCTTGTTTGTTCAAAATGACATTTGGATTAAACAGCTACACTTAATAAAGTAATGAATTTTCATTTCTACTCATATACTTTAATTATTTATCTACGTAAATGTTATAAAAATATAAAAAACAAAATATAGTAAACATCAATACAGTTTTATATATATTACTAATAGACCTCCGTGTGCAATACTTATTTAACATATTGTGTTATATTAAATCTGATTGAGTAATTGTTTTTGTAAGTTCAGGAAAATATGTATAATGCTTAAAAACAGCTACAAATTAAAATATTCCTTATAAATTCTTACATTCTTACATATGAGACTTGGACACAACGTTGTTGGTATTTTAAGGCGAATATTAATGGTTATATGAGTGTAGGATGAGTGTGGATGAGTGTAGTCTGGTTACTATCTGAGTTCAACTGTTCCTCAAAAAGGGCAATTTATTAATAGACCGACTGCCAGAGCAGCTAAGGGTGCATAACCTATCCGAACCACGTAGTGCTGGTCTGATTTTCAGCTAATTGACAAGCCTGATATTCAGTTATCTCCTCCACACAACATCCGCACAATAACTAACACCCAACACGGACACCCCAGACTTCTCTAGTAGTGTCCACGCCGATAGCAACCATCAAGCGGACGCCAAGTCGGTATTAAGAGGACCGAGCATCCAACCTATCGCCTACAATCTCCCTAACACTTTGTCTCCATGTAGCTAAGTTACATGGGGTATGTGTATATATGGGTTAAATAAGGTACTTTGTGAACTTTCATAAGCTACAATGTGTATTTTTGTAAAGGGTTTAAAATAATGAATTTCCGAATTATGGTACACTCACACAATATTGACGTTAAAGTAATACAGTATACAGAAGGAAAATAGATTCAAAGAGCTTTAACAAGCGTATGAGAGATCAGCAGGTGTTTTATTGTTTTGACTATTCGTTTTTCCTTTATTACAGTTTAGAACTTTGACACTTAAACTGTACTGAAGCCCTAAATGATTCTTTATAAAAGAGATAGCAGAAAATATAAGTCATGGTTCACTAAATAAAAAAAATTATTTGTTTACATTTCCAGTTAACCAATGATAAACTTGATTAAAATTCAGTGATATTTCGCTTAAATATAATATTGTATTAAAAGTAATTATTAAGTTTAGTTATATTACGATATAAGTAAACACCTTCAATTTGCTAACAGTACCCAACTGAAGGTTAGAGTTGTCATAACGGGTGGCACTTTTTAAACAGCTGTTTATAAATGATTCATTTGTTTACAGATGTCATTATTGTAGCGTATGGTAATATAGGTTATGCAATTTTAGCAAACCATGATCAGTGGACGTTTCAACATCCATTTGTCGTTGATTTTTTTTTTTTTTTTATTTAATGAGTCTATTACTGTTACACAACGACTTTTTCGAAAAAATTTTCATGTTCCACGTCATGGCCGTGTTCCCTGTCGGAACACCATTTATAAGTGGGTTTGTAATTTTAGAAACACTGCATCCGTATTAAAAAAGAAACCAACTGGTAGGCCTAGACATGTTCGTACCCATGAGAATATTGAAAGAATTCGTGAAGCAGTGCTTCAAAACCCATAACGATCAGCCAGGAGGCAGTGCGTTGCATTAGCAGTTTCAAGAGCAAGTATACATCGAATTTTACATCTCGATTTGAACTTCCATCCCTACAAGATACAGGTTGTGAAAAAACTTAATGACATAGATCCTGGGTTTTTTCATAACTTTCTACCAAACGCTACTGCAACGGATTCATGAAGAAAACACACTGCAATCTTTGATCAAGACTGACGAAGCCCATTTTTATTTGACAGGAAACGTTAAACCTCTAAATTTTCGTTCCTTGTCAAGAGATAATCCTAAAGAAATTCACGAACAACCTTGTATAGCGAAAGAGTTACTGTATGGTGTGGTGTTGCTCGTTTTGGAGTAAGTAGGCCATATTTTTTTTAAGATTACACCAGCGCAAAAGTTTCTGTGAATGCAGAACGATACGTTGACATGATTTTGTCATACGTAAGAACTTCCTAATTCCCTGACTGCAAAAGCTACAAAATTGAAATTGACTCTCTATGGTTCCAGCAAGATGGTGTAACAGAGCACACAGTCAATTTGTCTATGAATGTTTTACGAGACCTATTCTCAGGACATCTCATCTCTCGGTTTCGTGATGTCGAATGGCCTGCACGATCACCCGACATAAGTTCTAGTGATTTTTGGCTGTAGGGTTACTTGAATGGTAAATTAAAGGTTTATGCTGCAAAACCTAACAACATTTTCGAGTTGAAGAACTGCATTGTTAACGAGGTTCCGTAGGGTAATGTCAAATTTTGTTCAAAGATTATAGACCTGTGTGGAAATCTGAGGAATGCATCTGAGTGATATTGTATTCCATAAATAAAAATATAATATATAAGGACACAATTTGGTTATTTAAAAAAAAATTAAAATCTAATTTGTAACATAGTCGTTTTATTTTTAAAACCGTCAGGTTTTCATGGGCCACCCTGTATAAGGTGTTACGCTATGGCCTTAGTTTAACATAGCACTAGTTCGTATCTTGCCATGAGTCTAAAAATGTTTCCAATTACAATTTAAGTAAAAATCTAGATTTTGATTAATGAAACTTCACTCACCAGATAACTTGTACCTGAAAGCGTGTGCTTTAAACATTAATCAACAAGTGAAGTACTGACCGAAAAGTCAGATGGGGATTCGAACTTAGGACTCTGACTCCAGTCCGAAGACTTAACCACTGAGATACCACTTAAAAAATAGTATGTTATATACAATATCATGTGGTTCTGTTTTTAGGCAACAAACAGTTTCAGTTTACAATTTCAAACTCTGCTTATGTATAACCATTGATATAACGATTGTGTATAACGATGAATTTTTTAATTTTGACATTTAAATTTTAAACAAATATTTACTAGTCCAAAACCTAGGAAAACAAAAATATTCAAAAGTTAGCAAAGAAACTAAGCAGTAATGTCAAAGTACAATATTATTTATTTACTAAATACCTATACATCCATTTCAGAAAATTAAAATTTTTGGTCCAAAAATCACACAGTCAAAATACTATAGTGTTAAATGTAACCTTATTTAAGTTCGGATATTTGCTCAAGTAATTAAGCCATTTGACCGTAAAGCATTTATATGTTCCTTTGTAAAGTGCGTAGTTACTTTTTAGTATTTTTACTCATAACTATCTCTAGTTAGTAAGAAGGCCGATGAAGATAATAAGTTCATTGCTGAACAGGCAGATTGTAATGAGTTACTAAGATTAAATTGAACCAACTCAGAGCTGACAGTTACTCAGTCCAAGACATTCTGCGTCAGCAGTTCAGAGAATTTTAACCATAATCTTTTACTGTTATAAGATGTTAAAGCTTGCCAAAATAATTAACAACATTTAGCTATGAAAATAACAATATGTTTTCCATCAGCAGGACGTTCTGAGGTGCTGAATACGTTCATGATGTATGTTTTTATTTCGCTAACTTACCACGCATGACTTAATGTATTTAAATTAACTTTTGATTAAAAATAAAGTTAGTTTCAATATATTATATGCATTCCCATTGCCACAGAAAAAGTCCAGGTACGAATGAATTGATAATAACAGTAGAAACTAATCACATTAATTATTATTGTTTTGCAAAAAAGAAGATTTTTGGTCAGTCCCAAAATACTTTATATTTAAGTGACGAAAGACCAAACAAAAAAATTCATTATACGAGTATATAGTTTAAATATCCATATTGAAGTTTCCGTTATTAATTTCCCTAAAAAACGATTGTAATAAATGTATGGTGTATTTCATCAGAAATATTACAGTGATTGGTTCCAAGAGATTTGAGTATAGTCGGGATAGGATAGCATCCCACTACTGAGTCTCAGAGATACTCCTGAGGATGCCACGTCACAGAATGGGCGAAACGTTTCGTTATGTATATTGTACTGTAAGTATCACATTGACGCGGTCGGTACAGGAAGCCTTAGTTACTATTATGGCAATTATTGTTTTATGTTCTATCAAATATTATTCATATTGTTTATGCTATTTAAATATGTAAATAAAAACAGTAAATCTTAGACTGTAGTATGAAATATAACTAAAATTATTTATAAAGTAATAATACCGAATGAATTGGTTATTTTTACTAACTGCTTTTTAAAACAAATACTGGACGGTATTTTTATCGTTTGCTATCGTAATATTGTATAACGATTGGCAATTTATTACTTGTTGGAATCCGAGTATTGTTTTATAGCAATCAGAGTGATTTTTGGACAGTTCAAAATTGTTCTTAGTAAAAAAAATCATACTTCATTTTTGGATCGTACTATTTCTGATATGTATCATATATACATAATTTACACTATATTTTTTGATAAAATAATTATATGCATGTTATTTATGTTAATACATAACAACACGATTATGTTTATGTTATTCACCTATACTATTTTAATAAAACATTTCAATAATAAAACTTGTTTACCCTAAAATTATCGCATTATTCATTATATAAACGTTGAATAAATAAAATAAGATTTTTACATATGATATTTTTTTTAAATAGATAATACCTAAATAGTGCAATAACAATACTTTTGCAAATAGTTCCAATCTATTATATTACATTTTATAAAACATTAAACTATTTAAATTTAAAAACGTGTTTGATGTAGTATTTTCAACACGTTCTTAGACGTATAGTTTACAATAGTGTTTGGTATGTATAACTTTGCTTTATCCGATCTACCTTCCTTATAGTTTATTCAACACTTTACCTCTATGTATCTGGAAGAATCACATGTATACTGACACTTCTTAATTTTCCACGATTTAGAATTAATAATGTAACATAGTAATATCATAACTTGTGTTTCATAAATATTTATATTTTAATATAAAATATACATGTTGTTTGGCGAGAAATTGGCACAAATTCAGGATATGATAGTAGACAAAAAATGAGCAAATAAGTTCCTGTAAACATGTGGCCTATCTCACATTGTTAAGTGTATGTCTGTTGGTATGTGTTTTTTATTTAAATAATTATATCTCAAACATGGTTTGAGCTAATAATTTGAAACTTGGTATATTTTCTAACCTAGTTCACATAAAAAAGCTGATATTTAAAATAATCAAAAACAGTTATTTACAATGACTATTAAGTTATACATTTGGTTAGTAAACTTCATACAAGTGAAAACCCCTAAACAAGCATACATGAAAAAGTGCTTTACTCTTATTTTTTCAAACCTATTTTTAAAATTGAAGATCCTTTGAATGTGTTATTAAATTTACAAAATTAAAGTAGAATAATACGTTTTCAATACAAATAGTGGTTTTAAAGTTATTTAACTTTTAATATTTCTTATGGCTGCCGTTTGAAAACTGATAAAGATAACTTTGTTCCTTTTTTGTTTTAAACTACCCCTAACTATGTTAAATATATATCAAGTTTCAAATTATTAGCTCAAACCAAGTTTCACATATAATTTTTTTAATAAAAGCCACAAACAGACAGGCAGCCACTTAACGAGGCGAGATAGGCCACATGTTAACAGGCACTTTTTTGCTTATTTTTATGTCTACTATCATATCCTGAAGTTGTGCCAACCTCTCACGAAACACCCTGAATATTGTGTACGAACATATATCCACTAAAACTGTACATGAAAATAATAATTTTATCTTGGGTATTTAAGTCTTGTGTGTTATTAATAATTAGGTTGATAAATGACTGTATTATACAATAAAATAGTTACACAACTAAATTGTTTGGTAAGTACTGTTTTATACTTTTATAGCATATTATACATTTTTACTTATATATTTTTAGAAGTACACGAATAAGAACAAGTTGTTATCCTACTTTAAGCTTTTTATCTATGTGTAAGATATCCTTCTTTGTAAGATGCCCTGTGTGTTATAAAAATTCTTAAAGTTTCGATTTGATTTTACATACTGCACATTGTTCCCTAAAAACTTGTAATGGATTTAACATTTTACAATTCAGATTGCCGGTTTTTTGTAGATAAAAATATTCAATATAAATTACGTTTAAATTTATTTTAATCATAAATAACTTTGTTTAGTTCATATTAATGAATTACAAATATGTTTCGTAATTTCCAAATATTTCTTTACTAGACAAATTTGTCTTTATATTCATTATTTACACATTGGTGACATATTAAATAATAATGCAATGCTATACTTATTTAATTATGGATTAGTAAATTTGTTATTTAATCATGGTTATCGAATGTGGTTTATATAAATCATATAAAAGTTTTGCTACCTACTTCCAAATTTAAAATTATTACTCTCATGAATTTTATTTACGCTGGTACGTATAAAAATAGTCAGACTAAACGAAATAAAAATATTGAAATGCCAAATCTGCTATCCAGAGGTACATTAAACGCTCCAAGCCGACCTTATACCTGCCTTATGGAAACCAGCTAATCTCTCCCCTAAAATGTACGGGGGGGGGCGCATTTTGACTACGTGATGCATTGCTTGGATTGGTTCTTAATAGCCACCTGACCAATCTTTTGTCAATTCCCACGAACATTTCTTACCTCTACCTAAATAAGTTGGAAAAGATTAATCAAGGGAACTTCTTAGGAAGGGGTTTCATCCCACTTAAAAAAATTAACAAATTGAATTTAACAAGTTTATTATATAATTTATAGGTTGTCACCTAGCTGTCCTTGGTGATAATTGTCATGCCCTTAGCTACGAAGCACTTTGTGATTTACCTTATTTTATTGACCTTGCTACCAAAGGAGTTTCTGTATGAAGGGAGGTCCTACAAGATTTTTTTTTAACTTTCTAAGGAGAGCTCCTTGCCACCGCATATCAGGAAAACCTATATTATATACACTGGAACCAATTTTACAGGTCTCCATTTAGAGATATCAGGACCCTATTAAGTTAGACATCAACCGCTTCTTTATCTATTACGGAGCACAATAGTTAGAAACCAGGACATCAATCAGGACAGTAGGTCACGTACTACTGTCCTGATTGATGACAGTAGTACGTGAAACACGAAATTCCAAGTTAATTTATGCAATCCCATCCCCAATGTTGCCCAGGTTGCTATCGTATATGTCATTTGTGACGACGGATTTAGAACTTAAAACATCAATATAATGTTACTCCTAGGCTATGTGGGTGTTCATTATGACGAAGCCTAACAACATTAAAACTATGTTCAGTTTCTGTTAAGCCAGTCCGTTACATACGTGGAAACAAGTTACTTCTGGTTTTATGGGTTAGGTTTTATCCTCCGTGTTTTAAAATATGCTTCGAAGGCTGATAAGCCAAAAGGTATACATTTCTTCGGGACGATTTTTAATCTCCTTCCATCATTAAGCTATAAATATCACTTGTGACTTTATAGTACGTGTCCGTGATATAATAATACTCCATACATACCCTTTGTATATTATATAAATGTAAGAGAACATAGCGTGTCGGAATTCTGAATAATCATATCCTTTGTATAGAATAATAAAACTAAGTGATGAAGTTTCATTCGCCAATTTCCTGGTTATAGCTAATAAATCTATTGTGATTATGTTTAATACCACACAACATTTCAAACCTATTTAATAAATTAAAATTAACCATTATGGTAATTACAAAAAAATTAAATTATGATAAATACCTAATAAAGACATATGCCTCCCCAAAAATAACTCAAACACGTTTCGTGTTTTCAAACTGTGTTTTATTTCTTATTTAGTTTGTATTAAAAACTATTCAAATTCATTTGATATATTTAATTAAGTATTATAATTTATAGTAGATAAAAAAGTACAGATACACTTGTAGTAAAATTAAAGGTTTGTAAATATTACATATTAAATATATACTCGTTACGAACTTGACTGGTAAAACGTAAGCTACTAGAATAAAATTACTAGAAAAGTTTTAAAACATCATTTAAACACTTAATTTTTCACTCTTCCTACCATGATTTGTAGATAAATAATTTTTCTTGAAAATAATTTCTTGGCAACATAACCATTCATAAAGTAACTATCAATTATTATATAGCCTAATGTAACAATACATTATTCCATATTATATTTATATATAATGTCTCAGATAGATCCACAAAATCACAAAAGAATATAAATTTGATAGTAATTAATAAAAAGGGCACTATAATTACTTTTAGTCTAGTGAAAATTTAAATATTTTATAATAAACTATACGTAAATTAAAACTGTTGTGAGTTGGTAAATGTTATTAAATTCAAGCATATTACGCTAAATGGTTTGTTTTCGAATCAAAAGGAACTAGACGTGTTAAGATTTGAGTGTTTTACCCCTTCCTCTCAAATAATAAAAGGTGTTGAACAATTCTTACCACAATATTGGATTTATTATGGAAAAAACATCGTCCAATGACAAAGGAAGTGGAAACGGACAAAAGAAATGACATTTTTCCTATTCGCGAACTGGGCAGATGTTTTCTTTAAACATAATATGTTTTTGAGAAGCATATTATTAAGAACGTAAATATTATTTGAGCATGTGACTTCCAAATTAATGTGGTGAGATAAATTTCAGGAATATCAAGAACTTATCATTGATCATCTATACGTGTTTTGAAAATTATCATGGAAAGGGTTTAACAAACTTAAAATGTTACATTTTATTGCATAAAGCCTTATTGTAGACTATTCAGCAATAAGTAGTCATTTCCACTCAATGAGCATGCATACTGGCTTTAAGACAATCAGTGACAAACAACATTTAAATGTTTTTTACAATTTACTTAGTAATTTTCAGTATTTAAGTTGGAAAATAGTGGTTTTAACTTTGTACAATAATATATTCTATGTTTTCCTCTTTTTTAAACACAACAATCTATTGTTCTCCTTATCTTATCATAAAATCGTCTTATCTTGTTAAATCTCATGAACTCCAAAAGTAGTTTTCAGCGTTGATAAATGAATAGAAGCTTAGGATATTCATGTTTGGTTGTTTTCAAGGTGTTCGTATGTCTATAAAATAAAATTGAATTACATTTCTTTACTTAAATAAAGGTAAAAATTAATTTATATTATAATTCAAATAATTTATTTATTTGGAAATGATATTTAACTTTGTGACTAGCACTTCGTTTTAAATTGATTTTCCTGTTAGTACATTTTATTTTATTAACCTAAGTTGCTTAATTAAATAAATCCTCACTAACCTAACTTTATGTATTCCCCATAGACTATTGAGCTGTGTGAAGAACTTACTCACTTAGAATAGGAGAGAGAATTAGTAAAGTAAAATGTGAATATTAATGATAACAACTTCTACTCATGGTTAGAACTCCAGCCATCCTTATCTGTATAACCCAGAGTCAAAGTTCTAACACCTTAAAATGATCGGCCGATGACTCTCCTGCTCTAATTATATTCATTAAGCTTTTTTTTCATGAAGACTTCATAAACAAGTACATCTAACATTATTGTTGTTTAAACCTATATTTCGTCGTTACCAATGTAAAGTGATTTTTTTTAGGGGAAACATTTTTTCTGCCCAAATGTTCAAGCCTAGTATGCTGTACAATTTAGAAATGTAAAAAACATTTAATCGAACAATCAGATAAATAGCAGAACAATAAAAGTTTCATATTTGTTTGTTGTTAATTATATTTATGTCGGTATTAAAATCCCAAGCTAGCTGTCAATATTAAGAACATCTTATATTGTGCACTTAACTCTTTCATCCACACCTGTAAACGTTTTGTATCCTCTATATTAAGAGGTATACATTAATTTACCATTAATATATCCAGTTCATTATGCCATGTTTACCATATTTTCCTGATATAAATACTTCAATCATTTTATTATTAACTTTAAAGGACAGTCGAATCACCAAAATTAATTAAACTAGTGATTCAACACCGTATATTTCACATATCATTTGACAAAGAATGTTTAATTAAATTTAGATTGTTATAAAAAATAGCTAGCTCTTTAATATTGTATGACAATGAGATCAACTCTAAGCTATATTTATTAGCAGTTTTACATATTATCAGTTTGTAAACGTCCGATGATATTGTTTTCATTAAAAAACTATGTTTATTTAGAGAAGGGAACACATATTTTCAAATGTTTCATATCATACTAGAATATTTATCTTTGTTTATGTACGTGAGATATTCTAGGCAAATGACATTTATTGCAACACATATTTTTTTCTTTATTATATGTATATTATTTGTCTTAATTTCAACTCACTTTCATGCATGAACCACCAAATTATTACCACAAACCTCCAGCTGGCACACGATTATAAACAAGAAGAAGGATTGTAATTAAGTTTTATATATATATATATATATATATATATATATATATATATATATATATATATATTATAATATATTAATGAGTATTTTAATGAAGTGTTTAAATGTAATAAAAAAGCACTCCCACCCTTTATATTTTTTTAGAACCTCTCCTAAGATATAGCACTAAGTAATATTTTATATTTTTACTGTTAATATATTTTATATACTTGAATTACATCGAAGGATCATAATCAAAAATTTTAAGTTAGAAGGTGTAAATGGTGACCTAATTTGTAGATTGTGGTGACTTCCCGCTCTACTTTTAGTCTGTTGTCAATGATTTTGTAGACCACAGGGTTATTTAAACAAGTAGGATCAGTAATCAGGGCTGTGTGGTTGGTCAAAATGAAGGATTTTGGACTAATTAGCACCCTAATTAGCATAAGTCCCAAATTTACTATTTTAAAATTAACTTAATCGTTATTATAAATGTAGTGTTTTCACCATGTAATGATATAATTAGTACCTTGTTAATATTTAATATAATTCACCAAAATATTTTAGACAAAAAATTCTTTAGTATGAAGCGGTGGTATAAACTTTTACCTATGTGTCAATTAGGTATAAACGTGTTATCACACACAAATACTACCAGAGTATCTCACCATTTCTTTAGCATAAATAAAGCTTTATTTAAGGGAACGTCTTCTTAATTTTATAATGTAGTTTATATAAATATATATATATATATATATATATATATATATATATATATATATTAGAATTGTAACTATTAACAATTCAAAACACTGGCCTCTGTTAGTAGTAAAAATATGTTTCGGAAAGGGTGTTAGAACTAGAGGTTCAGTAAAAAATATTTTTTTACTATTTATCTCTAACAGTTTTATACCATTGTTAACTTTTTGACGAAATTTAATTGTAAATAGAAATAATTGTAAATGATAAACCATTACAATGTAGGTTTATCGTAAGGGAAGCGTAAGGGAAGCTAGAAAAGAAGAAATGCTTTTAATAAGGATGATATTATGCGGCTTCCAAAGATATGTGAACCAATTTTAAGTAAATTTAAATATAATGGAAGAGTCAGCCATAGTGATTTTCTTCAGCCAATGACCATAGGTCACGTGGGTCTTGCCCACGCCCCCTCTCCAGCATACCTGCCAAACCAGTCCACCACCCGTTATAAAAGCTGGAATGTGATTCGCATATCTCATTTTTAGAGGAAACACTGAGGATGACACATCAAAGTATGGGCGAAACGTCTGGTTATCTTGTAAATATTGTAGATAGTACCTTGACGCAGTTGTCACCGGAAAATGTATATTCTAGTTATGACACCAGCCACTAAAGCTAATGTTCTAAGATAAGCTTCACACTACTTATAAAACTTCAGAGCCAGGTAAATATTTCAATTATATATTCGTTCTACTTCGTTGCTGTTAACTATAGAGATGACTACATGTGAAATGTATTCCTATAATTCACATTGATTATTCATATTTTTATAAACACAAATGTAATGATAAAACGTTTAACTGAAGAAATTTATAATATTCTTACAAATCTAATAACTCTAAATTCAATATAAGACTGCACAGAAATTTAGTAGAAAATAAAACATAAATAGCATTAGTTTATTGTGTTCTCAACTATATACTTTTTAGTATATATTGAATAATATAAATAAGTAAATGGTTCGTTATGGTCACATGTAAAATTATGGTCCTGTATTGTATGCTAAAGTCTGTACATTATAATATATCTTTCAGGAATTGAGTTGATCGTAACCCAACTGGCCGAAACAATGTCTATTAACTTTTGGATTATGTGATATTTATAAATTTAATAAGAAAAGTAATTTTTAAAAAAGAGTAACAATTAAACATTACATGTAATTTCCTAATGAACCATGTTAAATAAAAATACAATACCAAACTTCAATATTGTATAATAATATCTTATAACAATATTTATAAGATATGTATAGTTTTATTTAATCTTTTTTGTTAAATATCACACGTTTAGAACACTTTTTATAATTATATATTATTTAAATTTAAAAATATTTTAATCGCCTATTGTAGTGAAATATCTAAGATGTATAATAATTTCTAAGTACTGCATCGTACTTCGGCGTTTTAAATTTGTAAAATATTTTTTTTTCATTATTTTACGAACCAGGATTATCAATAAATCCCTCTATTTGTGAATCCCTCTGGTCTGAGGAAGGTGAGCGTGGTTCACTGAAATCGATCACCATAATATTTGTGCATTTTGTACTTGTATTGTAATATATTTGTGCATTTTGTGCTTATATTGTAGTAAATTTGTGTTGTGTGATGTTTACGTGTACTGTATATATGCCAACACGTATTATGCTAATTAAAAAACTATTTGTATAATAACTTTTCTTTCGAGACCATGATACATTTGGTAATCAATGTGCACATTCAGGTGAAAGTTAAAAGCTTGTTACTTACCCTCTCAGTCCCACATATAAAGTGGTATTGACCCACCTACCCACCACCACACGTACAGTGGTATTGACCCACCTGCCCACCCCCACACGTACAGTGGTATTGACCCACCTGCCCACCCCCACACGTACAGTGGTATTGACCCACCTACCCACCACCACACGTACAGTGGTATTGACCCACCTGCCCACCACCACACGTACAGTGGTATTGACCCACCTGCCCACCCCCCACGTACAGTGGTATTGATCCACCTGCCCAACCCCACACGTAAAGTGGTATTGACCCACCTGCCCACCCCCACACGTACAGTGGTATTGACTCACCCACCCACCACCACACGTACAGTGGTATTGACCCACCTACCCACCACCACACGTACAGTGGTATTGACTCACCTGCCCACCCCCACACGTACAGTGGTATTGACCCAACTGCCCACCCCCACACGTACAGTGGTATTGACCCACCCGCCCAGCCCCACACGTACAGTGGTATTTCCAATTATAAAGTTAGGAACATGTATATGTATTCTAATTTATATAAAATAAAAACTGTTATTAGATAAAATTATTCATAACTATTCTTTCACAAAAAGACGATTTTTATACTGTAACTGAAATTGCTTCAATTTGGTAAAAGTGAAATTCGATTGCTCTTATATTTGTGAAACAGCAGCTCGGCGGAGTAAGAGCCAGCCCTAAGTGGCACTATATTGCATTTTCACAAGCTTAGGGTTAAATAATGAATTATTCTACAACTACAGAAGGCATTAAGAACGGATCTAAGAACTCTGAAAAGGACAATTTTTTATCCCTCTTCTGTAATAATGGTTTTGTTTCCCTTGTTAATGTACCGACCAGAGTGACTGTAACATCCAAAACCTGTTTAGATCACATTTTTGTGTGATATAAATATTTAAATACGTTTAAAACGGGAATATTTGATCTTGATTTGACTGACCATCATGCAGTTGGTGTGACTTTTAAATATCAGGGGATTCTAAACAAGCAGTTAGATGACAAAGATCAAGCTAATCTGAAATTTATTAACTACACCAAATTAAAAGCTGATCTTGGGTCAATTGACTGGAATTCACTACTAGAGGGTGACGATGTAGAAGGAATGTTTAAGATTTTTCATGAAAGTTTAACATTTTATGTAAATAAAAATACAAGCTTTACTGTGGTTAATATAAAATTTCATAAAGCAAAACAAACTAGCCCATGGCTAAGTGATACATTATTCCAAAGAATTAAAAAAAGAAATAAATTGTATAAAATTCTAAAGAAAAGGCCGTATGACGGTCCTTTTCGGGATTATTATATGCGTTTCAAAAGAAAATTAACTGCTAACTTAGATCTCCAAAAAAACCAATATTACAAAAGTCTTTTTCTAAACTGTGGTAAAAATCCTGCTGAAAAATGGCGTCTGATTAATAACATTATGTGGAATAAATCTGAAATCATTGATAAAATAACTCTTAATAATGGACAGGTAGTTCAGGATGCTAAGAAAATTGCTAATGAGTTCAATCGTTACTTTTTAAGTAGTTCCACCTTGAATGATAGTATAAAAACTTCAGTAAATGACCTAAACCTTTTAACTGTACCCCATACAATTTTAATCCAACCAACAAATGTTTATGAAGTAATAAATATTGTTAAATATATGGCAAATAAAAAGTCATCCGGCTTTGATAGCTTTAACGTATTGTTTTTGAAGCAAATTATAGATGTCATTGCTGATCCTCTTGTTAAGATAATTAATTTAAGTTTTGAGAGGGGGATATTTCCTTCTATTTTAAAAACAAACATTGTTGTTCCTGTACATAAACATGGCAGCTATGATTTAGTTGAGCACTTCAGGCCAATTACTCTAACTTCAGTTTTTTCTAAATTATTTGAAAAGTTGATGCGTAGCAGAGTTTTAAATTACTTTGAAATTAATAAATCTCTTTCTGATAGACAATTTGGTTTCAAAAAAGGTAAAAGTACTGAGGATTCAGTCAGGGATTTTATGACTAGTGTTTACAATAGTTTAAATTGTAATAGAAAAGTATCAGGACTGTTCATTGATTTCAAAAAAGCCTTCGACTTGGTCAGACATGACCTGCTGTTGGCGAAGCTGGAAGCTGCTGGGATTCGTGGTGTGGCTGCCGACTGGTTTAGGTCCTTTTTAAATGGTAGAAGACAACAAGTTAAAGTAAAAAATTGTTTAAGCGATGAAAGCTGCAATAGTATTGGGAACCCGCAGGGATCGGTACTGTCAGCTGATCTGTTCTCTTTATTTATAAATGATCTTTTAGGGCAACCTTTTTATGGACAAATAACAGCTTTTGCGGATGACGTAACTTTTTTTTATTCATTTGATAGTTGGGAAGAAATTAAAACCTCCATTGAACATGATTTTTTTTGTTGAGGACATGGTGTAACAGCAATGCAATGACCGTCAATGTTTCAAAGACTAAAATTCTAAATTTTGATTTATTTGGCTTTTCTTTTGACTATAATTATAAATATCATTCATTTTCATGCTTAGACGTAGACCACTGCAATTGTGAAAAAATCGAGCAAGTAGACGAAATAAAATATTTGGGGATTTGGCTGGATAGTAAAGTGAATTGGAAAGTTCATAAAAGTAATCTTCACGCAGAGTTAAGAAAATCTATTAGAACATTTTATTTTCTGAGGAATATATGCGATGCTTCCTTTTTAAGGACGTTATATTTTGCACTTGTAGATTCTCGTTTGCGATACGGAATCGAGTTTTGGGGTGGAACTCATGATTATTTATTAAATAAGAATTTTGTTACACAAAAGTATTTTATTCGTATAATGTTATTTAGAAAACCAAAAGATCACACTGAAAAACTATTTAAACAACTTAAAATATTACCAGTAAAAAATCTGTTTATTTTCAAAGTTCTTCAAATGTTTTACAAGATGAGTGGTAACACTGGTACAGTCAATTTATTCTATCAAACAAGAAGTAGAACACAACAACATTTTATCAGACCTTGGGTCAATAAAGTATTTTTCTCTAAAACATTTTTGTTTTTAGGCCCAAAGTGTTTCAACTTGTTGCTACAAGAAATTAAACAATTAAACAGGTTTAATTTATTTTCAAAAATGCTAAAAAAGTGGTTAATTGATATTACAGATATCAGCACACTTACATCTATAGTTTGTTAATTTACTTTGCAATAAAACTTATAATGTATATATATATATATATATATATGTGTGTGTGTGTGTGTGTGTGTGTGTGTGTGTGTGTGTGTGTGTGTGTGTGTGTGTGTGTGTGTGTGTGTGTGTGTGTGTGTGTGTGTGTGTGTGTGTGTGTGTGTGTGTGTGTGTGTGTGTGTGTGTGTGTGTGTGTGTGTGTGTGTGTGTGTGTGTGTGTGTGTGTGTGTGTGTGTGTGTGTGTGTGTGTGTGTGTGTGTGTGTGTGTGTGTGTGTGTGTGTGTGTGTGTGTGTGTGTGTGTGTGTGTGTGTGTGTGTGTGTGTGTGTGTGTGTGTGTGTGTGTGTGTGTGTGTGTGTGTGTGTGTGTGTGTGTGTGTGTGTGTGTGTGTGTGTGTGTGTGTGTGTGTGTGTGTGTGTGTGTGTGTGTGTGTGTGTGTGTGTGTGTGTGTGTGTGTGTGTGTGTGTGTGTGTGTGTGTGTGTGTGTGTGTGTGTGTGTGTGTGTGTGTGTGTGTGTGTGTGTGTGTGTGTGTGTGTACTTTTAATTGGTTATTTAAGTAGGTTACTTTTGTATTATTTTACACACGCTTCACAGTGGACGCTTCAGTGAAGTGTATTTATAAGAAGACTCACCTAAGAGTGACTTTATTTTATCTATTATTTGTATTATAACTACCAGTTACTGGATGTTGGTAGTTATTTACTTTTTCCAAGAAAATATTGTTTTTTTCACAGTGTACATAATTGCGGAAATAAACGATTTACTATTATTATTATTATTACAACTGTCATTGTCAACTTGAAAGAGTTTAAAACAGTGAATATTTATTAGTTACTACGTAAAGTTTTATTTATATGATTGTACGTTGTAAAATTAGATTTATACGTTTGATTACATTGATAGAATACTATTTATAGGTATAACTCAACTGCTTTCTATAGTACATTAAATGTATTTTCTGGCTGATCTATTCAGACCCTAGCAAATATAGGGGATATAATTGAAATTTCAGGTATATTAAGAATTTAAATTAAACACTTATTCAGAATAAATATATAAAAAGGTCTTAATGAGACAGTAATTCTAAAACCAACAACAGTTTTATGGTGTTAATAAATAATATTAAATTACCATTATTGGAGTTATATCAATGATATAGTATTCATTTAGGATGATAAAATTTAAAAAAGCTTATTTACGAGAGTAAATTTGCCTCGAAATTTAATGATAAATTATTGAAACTGAGTAAAGTGATAATGATAATGATTTATTTTCCATTCATTTTTACAAATATAAAAAACAATAATTCGGCTCGGAAAAAACTGACCACACTTACAAGTATTTGTGGCCAGTACAAAATTATTTACAAAATACTAAAAAAACACAAAATATAACTTAATAAAAACATATTATAAACATGGAACATGAGTCCAGCTTCTACATTATAAAAATAAAACTCTCTGTGGCGCATGAAACACTTAAAAGTTATCTTAAATTCATCTTGCACTATATTTATTGCTACTTAACTTAAAATTTCTTATATAACATACATTACAGGACTAAAATAACAAGAAACCATATTAATTGCAAGAATTGTCAGTATTTATATTAAACAAAAATCCAAATAGTCTAGATCTTGTTTCGTAAATAGCCAATTCTTCAAATTCATAGAAAAAAATTTCAAATTTGTACTAATTTTTATGTCATGTGGTAATTGATTAAAATATTTAGGTCCAATATAATGAAAACATTGTTTAAAAACACTTTTTGAGACTTTAGGGAGTTTAAATATTCTACTTTGTTTAAATATTCCTCGTATTATGTAGTAAATTTGTAGTGCCAGTATTACCACTTTTGACATAAAACAATCTTAAAACTTTATAGACAAAAAGGTGTTGTACCGGGAAAATTTGTAATGTATAATATAATGGAAAAGAACTCTCTCTGGATTTTTATTTGTAATTATTCTAACTATATGATTTTGTGTTTTTCTGATTTTTAAAATGTGAGTCTTGCTAGCACTTCCCCAACACTATATTCCGTACTGGAGTCTCGAATGTTTAAGAGCAAAATAAAGAGTTTTCATAGTCATTTCGTCACAAAAATTCCTTAAATAGTAAAATTTTTTATCATTATTTCTGTTTTATTTTGTAGAGTTTCCAAATGCTTCATCCAATTTAGATGTTCATCCAATAAAATTCCAAGGTATTTAAAGTATTTAGCCTTTTCTACTTTTTGACATTTAAAATGATTTTCATTACAATTATTATCTGTATGGTATACAAAGTCTGAGGGAAAATCAAAACTTATGTGACTGAAGTTTACGACTTTCGTTTTACTTACATTTACTTGCATTTTATTTTTTGAACACCATTCTTTTAAAGCATTTAGATCTTCCATAATATTTTGCCCAGCTCTTACGGTATCCGTGAATGAATAAAACAACGCAATGTCATCTGCGAATGCACATATTTCCCCATTAAATGGTACTTGCAACAAGTCGTTAATAAAAACCAAGAATAATATTGATGAGGTCACCGACCCTTGGGGTACTCCGGCCTTAACTGTGAGAGGGTTACTAAACTTATTATTAATCTTAACATGTTATATTCTGTTGCTCAAAAAACTCCTGAACCAGCTGAGGGCATTTCCTTTTATTCCTGCGTGCTCTAACTTTTCTAACAAGATATCATGATCTACAAAATCGAAAGCTTTTTTAAAGTCTACAAATAAACCAGTTGCTTTTTCTTTTCTATTCATACTAAAATAAATTTTTTCAGTAATTGCCAATATTGCCTCTTCGGTTGATTTTCCTTTTCAAAAACCAAACTGGGAAGGACTAAAAAATTGCATTCTATCCAAATAACTTACTAATCTACAATTCATTAATTTCTCAATTATTTTTGAAAAAAACAGATAACAAACTTATAGGTCTTGAATTATCTAATTTATAGAATGATTCCTTTTTAAATAATGGAACAACTGTACTTAATTTAAATTGTTCAGGAAAAATTCCTTTCCCAAAACTTAAGTTAACTATGTATGTCAATACGGAAGCTATTTCATTCGAAATATTTTTAACACAGTGGTGGTATAAATTAAATATTCCGTTAAATTATCAGTGAATTTATACAAACAAGAACATAATGTAAGCGTTAAATACATGTGTTTCCTACACGTCTCATTTATTGAGCTTGAGTTTTACTAAACGTACACAGTTACAGCGGGTACATTTTTAATGAATTTTATTTACATTAAATGAATTTCAAAGTCAGCCATATAAAAATAGTTGATATTAATTTTACTATATTGTTACTACCTCGTTGCACTTTTTACACACTGTACATGAAATAAATCAAGTGCACATTTATTCCACAAAAAATAAATTCTTTACTCATTTCTAAGACACCGATCGTAGAGATATGGGTGAATATGAGGGGTGAATGATTGTGATGAATGTAGATGAACGATTGTGGTCATTTTTACTACCTGAGTTCGACTTAGCTCGGAAAGTGATAAATGTCAATGGGTGGGTAGGTGGATCACTGCCATTGTACGTATATGAGTGGGTGGGTGGTTAATACAATTTGTACGTGTATGGATGGGTGGGTGAGTCACTGCCAATGTCCGTGTATGGGTGGTTGGGTGGGTCACTGCCAATGTACGTGTATGGGTGGACGGGTGGGTCACTGCCAATGTGCGTGTATGGGTGGGAGGGTGTGCTTCTATGGGACCTACAGCTTTACGGGGAATTCCGGCCATGAAAATGGTGTTGATCTCATTTTCAGCCAACTGACAAGTCTGACACTCAGTTCTCTTCCCTATACAACATCAGAACCTCCTACTATCCAACATGGATACCCTTGACATCTCAAGTAGTGCCCACGTTGATAGCAACCATTGAACTGCCGCCGTGTTGGTATTAAGAGGGCCGAGCATTGAACATATCGTCTATAATATTGGTCTATATAATTGGTCGGTAGCGTAGTTGGTTCAATCCCAGCTTCATGTGCTAAAAGGTTCTCAGTTCGATCCCAATCAGAGTCAATACATTTTGAGAAGGATCAGCTGATAACCACCGGCTGTTTATTTGTCATTGGACTATTAATTAATGACACTTTCTAAGGAATAGTTGGCCTTAGTTTGTAACAATGACTACATTCACTCATCTACACTCATCACACTTATTTAAAATCCATATTCGCCCATATCTTGACGATCGGCATCTTATAAATAAATAAAAATAAATAAATATCCCAAACACTTTGTCCCTAGGTATCAGAGTTACAGCACTGCACTACCAGTGCTGACAATTGGTTATTAAAAATTTACCTTAATTATAATTATTGTGCCCAAAAGATTCTTTTAAAAAATGACTGAGTACTGTATGATATACACTTAGTCCTTTTACATAAGTCATGTATTTTGTTTACTTAGTACTCATATAAAATGTAAAGACGTTTAAATCTTGTGTGTCATATAAAATGTAAAGGTCTTGTGTGTCAAATCGTCCTTGTGAGCCCAAAAAAATTATTTTTTTTAGAGCAACCAAAACCGATTGAACGAAGTGGGAGTACTGTAGCTACGTCTCAGACACAATATATTACTGGCCCATTATAACTTACTCACCCATAGCTAGACATTTATGTAAAGTGATTGGATGAAAGAACAAAATGGTGTTCGATGAAATATAATGCTTTAGGCTTTTTTAGACGCTGCTTCTGTGTATATTTATTAATGGTGCTCTATATTTGATTACTATTGTATATAGAATAGTGGCATTAGTATTGTATATAAGGAGTTTTGGTTGGCCTTCCATACATGTTTAAATTACTAACTAGTTGACTATGTCTTCATGTTAGGACTTCCACGGTTAGTATTCAAACTATCCACATTATCGTAATCTGGGTTGGACCTTGTCTGATAACAATGTACACTATTTACATGTTAGTGACACTTCGAGTACATTGCAGCAATCATCTTCAAGGTCACTTGTGTTAAAAACAACTGCTTAAAGTATAATTGGAAATAAAAATGTTATGTTATTTTGTAGCGTTTTATCTGATACTAATATTGTAGAGAAAGTACCTAATTTGATATTATAATGTAAAATATTACACATATGTATAAATCGAAAATTATCAGTACTTATAAATTTCGGAGGGGTAAATATTTGTGATTATCTATTGAGATGAAAATCATAATATTCTATACATCAAATCACAAATTTAATTCATACGTATTTTAATCTATTAATAGAAAAATAGATTATCTAAAAAGGTTAAATTTATTTTTAATTAGTATTTATGTTTTGAAAAAGATATAGTGTAGGTTATAGAGTTAATATTATAAACCTAGATTAAAATAAGATACTACCTTTTGTCTTATTACAGGGGGAGGACTTGTGTATTTGAACGTAGGTGTCCTCTTCCTTCAACCCGCTACACCTGACTGCTACTTGTATCAGTTTTCTTCTCGTAGTTTTTTATTCTTCTCAATGAAAATATAATTATTTTATCATGTATGTTTCTTATTAATTTTAATACAATCTGTTTTAATGTGGTTTGGTGTATATACAGGGTGTCCACCTTCGACTGTCACATATTTTAGAGGATTGTTTGTCTGTCAGATCAATACAAGCAAATTATGCCATATAACATATCTCCTCTCTATATTCGTTTTCTGTCTGTGTGTGATTTTTATGAAAATTTTACATTCAATAATGAATTTCCGTACAAATGTTGAAAAGACACATTTTATGTAAAAAGGTGGAATGTTTAAGAGTGTCAGTTTCAAAATGGTGACTGTTTAAACATTTCAAAGTCAAAAACCAAAAAACCTACACATTTTACAAAAATATGTTAAGATACTATAACTTTAGACTATGATTTGCCAAATTCAACGATATGCTAATGTAAAAGATTGTTTGGCAAATAACAGATAAAACTTGTAGTTAGTGTCTAAAAGTGGTATAATCTGGGTAAAGAGTACTCAGATAATAATACTTTCAGACATAATAAGTAACTTTTCTCTGTTATTTTTCAACCTATCTTTAAATTGGCATATCGTTGAATTTGGCATAACATAGCTTACAGATATTTTAGGTTAACACTTTTTTTGTAAACTGTGTAGTTTTTCATATTTGAATTTGAAATTGTTAGACAGTCCTAATTTTTAAACTGACAATCTTAAACATTCAACCTTTTTACATAAAATGTATCTTTTTAAGCTCAACATTTTGTAAGTCAGTATTTTATGCCCAACGGTTTTTGAGATATTTAAAATGTATTAAAAAAAAAAAAAAAACAAATAGATACTCAGACACAGAGTGTCGAGATAGGTCACTGCGTTATATGCTTTATTGCATTATTTGCCTGTATTGACCTGACAAAGAATCCTTTAAAATATCCGATAGTCGAAGCTAGACACCTTGTATATATTTGTATCAGAAAAGTTATACAATAATATAGTTGTATAAATAGAAAATTAATAAGTTTTTTAAATATCTGTAGATTATTAAAAATTCCCATCTATTATAAGTATAATCTAACGTCACACAACACAAATTTATTACAATGTAAGCACAAAATACACAAATATATTACAATACAAGTACAAAATGCACAAATATCATGGTGATCGATTTTGGTGATCCACGCTCACCTTCCTCAGACCAGAAGGATTCACAGAAGAATGATTTGTGCATTTTGTGCATTGTAATACATTTGTGTTGTGTGACGTTTACTTGTACTGTTATTGTAATATATTTGTGTTGTGTGACGTTCACTTGTACTGTAAATGTACCAACACGTGTTTTGCTAATTAAAAACTACATATTATAACTAATATTATATTTACTTTTTGTAATTCACAAGAAATAGCACTAAATATGTTTTGTTATTTGTTTTTAATCCATTTATAAATGTGCATACAAATTTAATAGTAGAAATATATAAAATATTTTAGTAATGCTTTGTTTGTATTTTAGATACACAATAATTAATAATTGTTCATAGTCAGTTGCATCAATCAACAATTTATTTATAATAATTCAATCATTTTGTTAACATACCACCTATCAGTTATACTATTTTTAATAACAACAACTTGAAATTACTACAAATTCTGTAAATTTGTAATACAATAAAAAATTAAATAAGCATTTTTGTACCTTGTAAATCATAGTTGAACTCTGGTTTGACGAATTCTATGAATAAAAAAAATTGGTGTATGTTGGTACACAAATATTTTAATAAAACTTTCCTTTATTGTAAAATATTATTTTTAATGTTTTATAATAATTTGCCATATTTTATCTATGAATTTCTTAAATAATGAATGAAACATTATTGTATCAATTATTTCTTTGAGTCATTTAGATAACTTAAATTCTTACTGATATTTGTGTTGTCAGGCCAACTATCCCACGGGAGAAAAACTGGAATTGCTTGTTACAATACAACAAACCAAAGAACTTACAACCAACTCCCATTTTAGGGAGGGGTTAATTTGGCTAGAATTGTTGTTTTGCAACATGCTGTTTCCCCTAATTTATATCTGTTAAGAACGAACTTTACCAACAAAACTTAAATCTTGGACGTGCCCACAGAAACTAATATAAATGTCCATGACAGGAGATCATCCAAGACAAACTAATATAAATGTTAACAATATAATAGCTTGGCAGCAAGAATATCTCACTAATGGAATGCTGATACTAAAAGTATATTAAAAAATAAAAAACAAAAAATACATTGTAGAATTTTAGAATATTAGATTGTAAAAATATGTACTCAGCTCTTAGTCTAGATGATTGTGGTATAGATATTTGTGATGAAGAAGCTAGAGTTAAGTTTATTTCAAAAGATAAAAGAGGTAATAATAGACCTTTTTTTAAATAAATACTGATAAAATGTATATTTTATATTATTATCACCATTTTTTATAAAAATCTTCCAATCAGAATTATAATATTACAGATATTATATCATGTAAAACGTTCATAGGAGCTGCAATATTAAAAGGGACTATTACACGCCTGTTTCATTCAAGAGAGCCCGGCGATATGAAGCCTCAGGGTGGAAGTATTTACCAGCTGTCAATATTAGAAGTATGTAATATTGCCCTCTTCTCTCTTTCACAGACATCTACATCATTTTGACACCCTCAAAAGGTTGATATATTAATATAGTTGTTAAGTTCTAAGATTAGGAAATATTTACGGCAGTAGATTATTTTATTCTGATAAAATCTACGAATAATTTGCTTAGCTGACAATTTAGAGTTGGTTTCACGTACTTTTGTTTTGCGAAAGATCTACCTTTTACAATGATAATGGTTCAAAATGTAAAGGTTTTTATTTTATTTCACGTTGCTCTCATTCGAAATTTATAATTTACAATTTGTAAAACATATCTTGATCGATGGATACGTGGTCTATAATAATGAGGGCATTGATACAGTGGTAGGATATAAGGGGGGGGGGGCAAGGGGGAGCAGTTCCCTCCCAAAATGTTTTCAAACGTTCGTAAATTATTATCACAAACTACTGGTGTTTCATTTTTTTTTAATTTTTTTCAGTAACATTTTAATAAAACATATACTTTTTTATTTACTTGCGTATTTTAGTCAATCTGTCCATTAGATATATTGACTATGCGTTTCAAGTCAAAAGACTCAACATCAGGTCACTTGTTCTTGGTAAGATGAAATAAAATGAAACCTCTAGTCAAGTTATCTAGTGGACATATTGAGTAAAACACGCAAGTAAATATTGATCGTCTGTCCTGGGCTAAAATGACTAGTTCAAATAAAATATATCCAATCTGAAAGAATAAGAAAAATAAATTAAAATTAAAAAAATTATTCAGTACACTCTTTCCTTGCTACTGAGTGTTGATAATGGTCATGAAGAATGATGTCAAACTACAGTTGAGCCATCAGGAGTTTGGCTCTGGCAGAAATATTGGTCTAGTGAGTTTGACTGCAAACCTCTTTCCATATTGAGCTTAAGTGTAAGAGAGGAACTAATGGTCCTAACTTTGCCTCATTAAATAACACTTTTTTAATTTCATTTTATTTACATACTTATGCGCTGTGTAGTTGAATTCAAAAACCTATTACATACAAGCATTATAAACATTAAGCATAAAATAAAATATGCACTCAAAATTAGTAGTAGTAATAGTTCATAGAAAGTGCGAGGGGGAGCACTTTCCGAAAAAAAATTAACTTATCGCTTTAACTTTCATAACCAAAATGTATTGTTCTTCATGCGAACGTCAACTTCTTGTTTGAGAAGGTTAGAGACATATCTAAGGAATAAAAATTGTGTAGAAAGACTATCGTCACTTGCCTTGTTAGCTATCAAAAGAGATGAGTATCTAGACGTGAACAAAGTGATCAAATAAATTCATGGCAATAAAGGGAAGTTTAACTTTCTTCAAAATCAATTGTCACCTAATTTTTTGTAAAATATTCTTTAGTGACATGTAATGTAGTCTGTATTCAGTAGTTGTAATTTTTAATAAAACACTTTATGTGTTTAAAGCGAAAAATTATGGTTATAATTTACTCCAAATTACTCATACAGGGTAAAACTAAATTACTTCACAGTACACTATCGTAGAGCACGGCCCTTTTAAACGAACATTGAGAGTTTAAATAGGGGTTTTACCTTAAAATAATATAGCAGAGTGTATTGCTAACTGAGTCTAAAAATAGCCTTAAAATGCAGTATCAGTGCATACAATTCTACAAATATTCTAGACCCCCTTCCATTCCCCCTAATACTCCAATGTAGTTATGCCCCCCCGAAGATCGCCCATGTGTGTGTATATATATACTTTAACGTTTTGAGAAGAATGTTATGTTTCAAATTTGCTAAGGTTATTTATCTGTTTAGTATAAAATCATTCACGAATTCAATGTTCTAAATATGATTTAAATTTTATCAAACATACATAAAGACCTGTTAGCACGAGGTTTATCTTATTTCTTAGGTGATGAATGGACAATAAAACCATTTCTTCTTATAGTTTGTGTATATGAAACGTCTTAATTCGACTTCCTATTTCATATTATACATACTTACTTCGCTTTCAGTATGGGTTAGTCTCACTAACTGTTCATTGATTGCACTTTAATAACATTAAGTTGTCTTAAATTCCTTCCGATCGATTAAAATATTACTAATTTACTATAGTTAAAAATTCATCGAATAGATATCTCATATAGACACTTATTCAGTTATATCAATTAAGTAGGTAAATACTAATTTTACCATCAGCTAATAAAAATAACATCATCCAGTTACAAATATCACGGAAACTTACCAATTTTCATTGTTTAATTGTTGTATTATTTTGTTTACAGAATTGTTTTTAATTTAATTTTCAAATAACAATCGTATAATTGTTTTAAATATTACTAGACATAAAAACACCAAATAGTACAGATTTTTAGGGTTTTTGGTATATTTTATTAAGTATGTTTACGAAGACCCCTAATATGTAACGATCTATCCATGGAACATACATGGACTTTTTTTCAAATGTATGTTATAAGTAAATTCGAATATTTTCTATATCACTGGTGTAATACATTTATAATATATGTGAATGGTAATCGCGTTGAGTGCATGGTGTCTTTATGGAAAATGTATCTTCTTAAAAACGCTACGGTCCTACATTATAACTCTATATCATAAGTAAAATGATGAATAAATTAAAAATTAAATACTCAGAACGGAATATTAAAGTTACTGTATCATAATATATTATGTTTAAATTGAGAGTTACTTTTATACTATGAATATTTAAGAAACATTTCTAATTATTGATATTTCTTACAATATAATATGAGTTACAGTCATTTTGTTAATAGTTCTAGTTAGTTTTGTAAAAAACATTAGAATTTATGTACCTCATGCATCTAAAGTAAAATATTTACCATTTATATTACTGCAAATGTATACATTTTCCTAAATTGGTTTTATAACAGTGTTACGAGTTTAAGCAAATTACAAGTCTCTAAAAACTGGTGATTAGGGAGTTATACTTTCTTAAAGAAAATTATAAAACTTTATCAAAGCAGCTTTGACAATTTCTTCAGTGTTATTACTCTATTTTAGAACTTTCGTTTTTAGTTCCTTAGCCTATATTAAAACTAAAACATTTGAAGCGTTAAAAATTTCCCAAAAAATACAAATCACGTTATTTAATTGACGGACGTTGAATTAAATTAATTCTGGTTTTCAAAAGTAAGGGGATACTCTTTAATAACTTGTACAGTGGAATACAAGCCGTGAGAAAAAATACCAAAAAAACCGTTTACAAGTTTCTTTTTCTTTGAATAATAAGTGTATTTATCCTATAAATCAGTAAGATATATATACATATATATATATATATATATATATATCAGGCCTAATTGGAAATATATAGAATAAGTAAGAAATTACAAAGTCTCTTAAAACTTAAATATAATTTTATTAGACTACAGGTAATAAATATTTGCGTACCAAATCATCGTATTTTATTTTTATGTTATTTATTGAATATTGAATGTAACTTTAACCAAGGATAAACATAAATATTAATTACATAATTATTTTTGTACAGTAAAATTTTATTTAATAACTTTACAATCAACCATACTGGTCATTAATATCACATTTCATTAAGTATATAAATGACCGCTGGATATTTGGTCCATTATAACGAGTAACATAATGTCGTTTGCATAATGACGTGTTTCCGGTAATGACATGAAACACTGTAACAGAGGATATACATTACTACCCCCAGGACTGGTACAAACAACAATTAGCAATACATATAATCAAATGCTGATTTTTTAATACGCAAGAACATAAGGACATTACGTAAGATATTTTATATTTTTTTGCTGCTAATACTAAACAAAGTTCCATTAATAAATAATCTTTGTTAATGAGACTGAAAACGATTTTGTAGTTAAAATATTTTTAATGCAATATCGCAGAATTTAAATCAAACACATATGCAGACCTACTCTCAAACCCTACTAAATAAAATATTGATATTTGTAAAAATACCCACATATTAAAAATTAAACATGATATATGTACAGTTGAGAATTTTGTCTAAATGTATCTTAAATTTAAATGTACATGTTTGTGTTATTCTTGTTTAATTTATTGTGTTATTCTTATTTTATTTAATTATCTTCTTGATTGGATATTGGTTTTGATGCTGTAGAGTTCATCAATTGAGTATAATACAAAGTTTCCAAAGTATTTCCATTACTTTATTTTGGTTTTATTAACGTTGTTTTTTTTTTTAATGTATGGTAACAATCTAGTAAAAGTTGATCCTATGTATGTTTATTTATTTATTTTTTTGTAAAAATTTAGATTATTATGAATAGGTGTATGTGAATATCATTTCTTGTATTAAAATTCTGTATATAAAATATTATAAGTATCTGTTGAGTGCTTCATTAAGAATACAATTTTGTCGTTACATAAACTAGAAACGTTAAAAAGAAAAAAAACACTCAATATAAAGTTAAATTAAACACTTTAACGGTTTATCAGCTAAAAACATTATTTATTATTTATGTATTCAATATTTTTTAAAGCTTTACCCGTTACCTGTTTATAGAACTAATATTGTATTTTCCGTTGTAAAAAAGTTTTATATTAAACGTTCACTTTATTCAATTATACGCTTTACACTCCCAATACTTTCCCATCGGGTAAATAAATTTGGCCATAATTAGTAAATTAATATTGAAGAAATAAGTAATAATATTTCTACAAATTACTTTGTAAACTTGATTAATATTTATGGTACATCAATATGATAAATTTAACGTTTAAAATGTTTTTTATCAACTCTTTAAAATGGCATATGTAATATAAAAATAAAAAACCTAACACATGTCTGATACAAAATTATCTATATTATGTACAGCACCCTCTGTATCTAAAGAAATGCAACAGCCCAAAGAGACGAACGATAGTTGAAACGTCCTTAAGGTCTGGTATTTAGTTTATTTTGTATATTAATGACAGCTGGTTTGAAAGGTGTAATTAAATATTTTAATTTTTGTCACAAGTCGTTTATATGTTTATAATTTGACATTATTATCAACGCCTGGTTCCAACAAATAGAGAAGGAAAATCGAACAAATTAAAAACTATTAATATTAAGGCAAAAGGAGTAAAATGTGTCGAAAATATTTACGTCAGTTAATGCTTTTCATTCGCAATGATGGTAAACCGTAAAATAGGGCTGATTAAACGTAAATTACTCACCAAGGCTTAGTTACCCTTACCACACTATGCCACTAATAGCTTTATTATTCCTTACCAAGGCTTGGTTACCCTCAACACACTCCACCACTGATAGCTTTATTAGTCCTTACCAAGGCATGGTTACCCTCAAATCACTCTGCCACTGATAGCTTTATTAGTCCTTACCAAGGCTTGATTACCCTCAACACACTCCACCACTGATAGTTTTATTATTCCTTACCAAGGCTTGGTTACCCTCAACACACTCCGCCACTGATAGTTTTATTAGGCCTTACCAAGGCTTGGTTACCCTCAACACACTCCGCCACTGATAGCTTTATTAGTCCTTACCAAGGCTTGATTACCCTCAACACACTCCACCACTGATAGTTTTATTATTCCTTACCAAGGCTTCGTTACCCTCAACACACTCCGCCACTGATAGCTTTATTAGTCCTTACCAAGGCTTGGTTACCCTCAAAACACTCTGCCACTGATAGCTTTATCAGTCCTTACCAAGGCTTGGTTACCCTCAACACACTCCACCACTGATAGTTTTATTATTCCTTACCAAAGCTTGGTTACCCTCAACATACTCCGCCACTGATAGCTTTATTAGTCCTTACCAAGGCTTGCTTACCCTCAACACACTCCGCCACTGACAGCTTTATTTGTCCTTACCAAGACTTGGTTACCTTCAACACACTCTGCCACTGATAGCTTTATTAGTCCTTACCAAGGCTGGCTACCCTACACACACTCCGCCACTGATAGCTTTATTAGTCCTTACCAAGGCTTGGTTACCCTCAACACACTCTGCCACTGATAGCTTTATCAGTCCTTACCAAGGCTTGGTTACCCTCAACACACTCCACCACTGATAGTTTTATTATTCCTTACCAAGGCTTGGTTACCCTCAACATACTCCGCCACTGATAGCTTTATTAGTCCTTACCAAGGCTTGCTTACCCTCAACACACTCCGCCACTGACAGCTTTATTTGTCCTTACCAAGACTTGGTTACCTTCAACACACTCTCCACTGATAGCTTTATTAGTCCTTACCAAGGCTGGCTACCCTCAACACACTCTGCCACTGATATCTTTATTAGTCCTTACCAAGGCTTGATTACCCTCAACACACTCCACCACTGATAGTTTTATTATTCCTTACCAAGGCTTGGTTACCCTAAACACACTCCACCACTGATAGCTTCATTAGTCCTTACCAAGGCTTGGTTACCCTCAACACACTCTGCCACTGATAGCTTTATTAGTCCTTACCAAAGCTGGTTACCCTCAACACACTCCGCCACTGACAGCTTTATTTGTCCTTACCAAGAATTGGTTACCTTCAACACACTCTGCCACTTATAGCTTTATTAGTCCTTACAAAGGCTGGCTACCCTCAACACAATCTGCCACTGATAGCTTTATTAGTTCTTACCAAGGCTGGTTACCGTCAACACACTCTGCCACTGATAGCTTTATTAGTCCTTACCAAGGCTGGTTACCGTCAACACACTCTGCCACTGATAGCTTTATTAGTCCTTACCAAGGCTGGCTACCCTCAACACACTCCGCCACTGATAGCTTTATTAGTTCTTACCAAGGCTGGTTACCGTCAACACACTCTGCCACTGATAGCTTTATTAGTCCTTACCAAGGCTGGTTACCGTCAACACACTCTGCCACTGATAGCTTTATTAGTCCTTACCAAGGCTGGCTACCCTCAACACACTCCGCCACTGATAGCTTTATTAGTCCTTACCAAGGCTGGCTACCCTCAACACACTCCGCCACTGATAGCTTTATTAGTCCTTACCAAGGCTGGTTACCGTCAACACACTCTGCCACTGATAGCTTTATTAGTCCTTAACAAGGCTTGGTTCCCCTCAAAACACTCTGCCACTGATAGCTTTATTAGTCCTTACGAAGACTTGGTTACCCTCAACACACTCTGCCACTGATAGCTTTATTAGTCCTAATACAACAATTACATTATATATTGATATTACTTGAGGGAAAACTCGAATGACTATTTAATGTGCCTATTTTTAAAAACATTTTAACATCAACTGGCCAAGTAAAGTATGAATTTGTATTAAATTAGGTTAAAGTTATTGTTTCCTATTCTTTTACTGAATCAGATTGTTGAGTTTTGTTTTACAAATATTTTAACCTAATTTGTTCTATAAATATAGTTCAAATCCTCTTCCATTCTATTTTTGTTTAAAGTTGAGGTATATAAATCATTTAAAAAATATTTTAAATTTATACCTGAAAATTTAATAATGTAGAATGTGATCCACTATCTTTAAAAGTATAATATTGCTTGTAAAATCGTTCAAAATACACATACTTTAGTATATAAATCCTAGTTTTAGCCATATGTTATATTGATTATCATTAAACAAAATTATGTCACTCAAGAGGGGAGAAAATGTCATAGCAAAAACCATAATTTCAAAATTCCTTTGACATAATAAGACGATCAAAGCAGCATTATTCTATGTGTTAAAGACATTTATGTCATATATCATATAAATGGCATTAAATATTGATTTTCAAATATATGTCATTATCAGCATACTTATTATCCTTTGAAAAATGTTGTACCTTTGAACTTCCTATAGTTGAATAGTCCTGCACACAATTACCAGTGTCCCTTTTTTATCCATGTCTCAAATATCCTTCTCATATTCTATCTAGAAACGTTGATATGTCAGAGAGATCTTCATCGCATAGGTTGGGATAACCAGAGGCCGAGTGGTCTAGGCCGTCAGGACTTGTGTCTGATTTTAAGTTTGAGCATAGGTCAAATCCTGGCCTTTACTGCAAGTTTTATCAATAAAATACATCTAGTAATGTGCAGGTTCACTTACTTTCTCTTTTAAAAGTGCCAACATAAATCTATAGTCAGAAAGGGCCGAGTAGGGGAAAATAGCATTCGTACAATATGAAAATAGGCATTCCAAAAAAGATGCCAACAAACGTGAAATTTAAAACCCATCATTGAGAAAACATTTCTGATACATTTCTCATGAAGTTAGAAGACTAAGGGTTAGTAAAGCTTGTCAATAACTCATTTGGTTATGAACGCAAAATCAAAAACTAATTTGGTATATCAACCCAAACGTCTTAGGATCAGCGACAATCTTATTGTTTGCTATACTAATTTTTTAACTTAAAGTTTAATTAAGAGAGTTCACTTGTGTATTTTCCACTCATGAACTCTTAAATATTCGGCCCTAGGCCAAAAAAAAGAAGACGCCTCATATCCACCGTAAATGCCATTCTTCTGTACGGCGTGTAAGTCTGGGCGGGTGCGATGAAGATGAGAAGGTCCAGTAAGTGTGTGCCAGCAGTGCAGTGTTAAGGATCACCCGTGCCTAACGTACTGTTGCGGGTTCGGCAGTGATGGTTGTGGTGGGAATCATTCCTCTTGACTTACTTACTTTTGAGAGGCAGGCCATATTTCGCCAGGAATTCGAACGAGGCAGAAAAGAACCAGCGGTAGAGGCCAGGGTGGAGACTCTGAGTGTTTTAGTTGGTCAAAATACAATCGGTGCCTAGCAATCAGGTTCGGCACGTAAACAGCTTGCTATTAAGAAGTCTGATTTGTTTATCTTATGATGACCCTATCACACACTCACACACGTGCAGTGTGTGGTCATGACTCAATACCTCCCTACGTGTGTAGGTGGGTGGAAAGGTCAATTCCATCTTAGGAGCTTCTCAGTTCTACACAATTTTAGGTTCAATGTGGCTAATAGGCGTGTTTTTGCTAACTGTTCACGTAGATCCAAGTTAAAAATGAGATACGTGTACATGGGAGGTTGGGTGGGTGAATACCAATCAATTAATTTATTGATAATCAGCGGGTAAGAAATAACATTTCTGTTATAACTTTGTGTTGCTCAAAGTTATGTAATAAAAAGTCAAATAAATTTTGTGTAAACTCAAAAGTAGTAAGTTTCTATTAAAATCTGTTTAAATGATACTTTATAAGTTTTACGGAACTAGATATTCTTAAATACAATTATCATAATTTAAAACATAATTAAGTTGTATCTCAATACGCATAATCAAGTTGGTTTTTCATGCATGTAAAATACATGTTATCTTATTCAATAAAGAATACAAATAATTATGTTTAGTATTTGATTATACGTTTACACTCAGAAGATCATAATTAACCGAATATCTTGACACATATTCATATACTGTGTTTACCTAACCTTGTAGCAGTAAATTTTTGAGTTGAGTGGTTGTTATAAACAAAGTACGTTTTATAATGTACTTTATTATTAAAAAACAAATAGCTGCCCAGATTTTTAATATCATTTATTGATGTTTCCTAGTACTTTTCCGATTACAATTTAAAATAGTAATACAGAATAAATTACGCTAATGTAAGACAGTTTGTATAGTATGTATAAAATAACGTTAGACTATATTATTCTGATTAACATTACGTGTTTTTGTCATATTCAACATTAGTATATTTGAACTACTATTGTTGCAGGATCATACTAGTCATATGCCTTTGTAAAATTTAGTTTCAATGTTTTGTTGCAAGTAAATAAATTAGTGATTCAAATGAAAATAACCAAAATCACAAAAATCGAGTAGGGTAACGCACTTTGTAGATTTTCCACTAAATATCATTTATTAAAAAAAAACACACATCTCTCAGTATATTGATTTATTTATATTTATGGCAGTTTTATTTATTTATTTATTTTTTTTTTTTTTACTTAAATAGAAGCACATTAATACGGTATGAACTTTTTAAAGAATTTCTCTCCCTAACGAGCCAATTTGTGTTTTTTAAAACTAAATATTTTACTGTTCCCAGATAAAATTATTAAACCATAGCAGATTTTGCATGATGAACTATTGTATATAAATGGGCATTGTTTCATTAAATGTATTGTAACAAATGTTACTATCAAAATAGGGATACGTTATGGATTTGTATTTTAAAAGTATTAAAATATATTACACGACTTATAAAATTTATTTCCGCACAGCACTGTTTTAACAATTTAATATAATACAATTAGTCCTTTAGCTAGACAAATCACACAAAAACTAAGACATTTTTATCATTTACTATAATCTATTAGTATCGTTTAAGTTAGGTTTACAACAGGTAAAAAATACGTTTAACCAATTGATAAAACTTAAATAAGTTTATAAATTCTTACATCATCATTAAATGAAGTTTATAGAATTCTATTGAATCAAGGAGATGTTCAGTGCAGTCTATTTCCACCAATGTATATAAAGGTAAAACCAATCATGAACGGTTAACAATTATAATAATTTAAGACAAGGAATACAATTTAATATTTTTTCACTGTATTTGTTTTATGATATGGCAGTTGTATTTAAAAAAATGTAAAATATTGTGTAGAAGGATAAAATTGATAGAAGTAGTTATTAAGGAGAAGTTTAGATAAAATTATAGTATATAGATTGCATAATTAGAAACAAATTTTAGTCGTTCATAACTACATTTGCCTAAAAACTCTAACTATATACAGCACAATGTATTTTTGATGTACTTTTAACTATCATGTCCCACATGTTGCTTGATACTGAAACTAACCGATTTCGTGTTGGAAAGTGATCTCGCTACATTGTAGTTAACATTGGCCATTGGTTTCTAAATTCTATATGCGATTTCAAAATGATTATTTCCAATATACCTTAGGCAATCACTTCAGTATCTATTCGTCTTAAAGAAGCCCCTACTCTTCCTTGATGCTTTGAGGATACGGAAGTATTTGGCATATTACATATGTAAAGCAAGGAAACATGAAAATAATAATGGAAAATATATATTTTAAAATAAGATAAATGTGAATACTAATGAAATTTTGATGGCTTTAATTAAAATATTTTTAATAATTCAACATTTAAATTTTTTCATTAATTCATTTTCGCCAATCACTGCATCTTCAGATTATAATAAACAAATTGTACAAAAATATAAATCATATGGCATAGATATAGAATTTAAAAATATTAAATAACATATATGGATAAGCTGTAAAGTGTCAAAACGAGGTTAAAATTATTTTCGTTGTTTTCAAATATTAACTAAAGGTAAGAATATATTATTAAAATTAACAGATGACTGAGAAATGCAGTCATATTTTTTTAGTGGCATGATTGCACTTTCAATTCTATTACTCTTTTTTCCATGACTTGTCTTTCTTTATGTATAATATTATGCTTGTTGTTAATAGCGTGTTCAACTAATTTTTATTGTTCATTATTTTCAGTTTTAAGATTGTATATATTTCCTTTTATTCTGGTTTTAACAGATCTTGATGTATTATTGCATTCACAATCAATTTTGTATATAGAACATTCTGCTGATTTATTTATTTATTTTTTTTATTTAGATAACTTACGAAAGCATCATGATGATGTAGAACTTGTTCGAATATTAAATTGATAATTAATTTTGTTTACTTTTCTCTGAAAGATTTTTAACGTAGCCTATGACTAAATTTAGTTGTTATAGGTTTGTTTTAATCTTCCTATCGATTGCATGCTACCTAAAATGTATATTTACTCTCTTTACTTTTTGAATTAGATTATTGGGATACTTGTTAATTTTTAGAAAATAACACATTTCATATTTTTGTAAGTTTTATTTAAGTTGGAGATAAAGTAAGTTAATTTTTTTGGAACAAACTTCTAGAAATCAAAATGTTTACATGCTTAAGATGGTTTAAAAATAATTTAAATACTGTCCACTGAATGTTTTTTGTTTGATTTATATAGGTTACTAGTTTATTGTCTTCTGTTTTAGTTATTAATACATCTATAAAGTGGGAGGTTTTCCTTCTCCTTCTTTTTCCATGGTAAATTTTATGATTGGACGTATTTTATTTTTAAAATGTGATATTTAAACCATCTCGATTTTCCCAAATACATAATATATCGTTAACATAAATAAGCCATATTTTCGGTTTGATAATCTATTTTCTGAATAATAATTCTTAAAAAAAAGTCATAACAATGTTACTTATAATTGGACTAAATTAAAACCACTATATGTGAAAATTTTAAAAATTCATTCCAAAACACTTTGTAATGTTATAATTTTGGTTCAAAAACATAACAACACTTTCCATGAATGTTCCATGAATTTACTTGTCCATGAATGTAGACATCATATCTTTCAATAGATTGATATGATGTCTAATGAAATATACGAGTAACAGTGAGAGAACGCATTTGCAATGTTAAATTTAGTGCAGTGGACAACAAAATGCATGGTGTTTATGGGAAAATGTCGTACAATTAAAATTAATGCTGACTTATTTATAAATATAAAGTCTTCAATATGTTTCAAGAATTTAAAAATTAAATGTGAAACACGTCATGAACTCCTCTAAAGTATTATGGAAAAAATTAATTTTTAAATATACTTGAATAAATAGCTTTATTGAGGGTGGAACCAACCAGATGGTGGATTTATATAGCATTATTAATTTTTTGTTTTTATATCACATACTAGTGTTAACTGTTGTGAATGGAATAATTGAAAAAAAGAACATAATAAATAAAAGAATATTTGAAAATAACTTTATTCAATGTTCGTTTTAAATGATCGACAAATAAATTTTAAATATTGGTTCAAAGTTGTGATTTATTTGACGGTAATATATATATAAACCTATACAGCTCCATCTACAACATACAACATTAGAGTCTTTGGAATGTTACTATCTCATTACCGAAAATAGTAATATTTTGATCATTAGTAAAATTATCACGACATAAATATTTACCACATTTCAAGATATTAAAAACAATGTTTGAATACTAAAATAATTCTTTTAATAGATACGAAAGGACTCATTTATTTTAAAGAGTCTTAAAACCTAAAATGTATTAAACTGCAACCTAACAAAGACCAGAATATATTTTTAGAAATATGTTTAAAAGTTTTTAATATATATTATTAGCACATTATATCGATCTTTTCCCACACCGAGACATTTTTTTAGGTCCATATTCTCATGTCAAGTTCATAACAAACAAAACCATCGTGACTGTCTGAATTGTTGATCAATATATTTGCAAATTATAGTTTATGCTCTAATTACAACCATCGCATTTTTGGCACTAGGAGTTTGAACCTTTCTTCAGAAAAAACTTACATTTCAGTTTTGCATAAATAATTTGTGGTGATTAAATTATCATATGCAAGAAATATAGTTTACAAAATTACCGATTTAATGACAAAAAAGATCATATTTTTCATATATAATTTATATTGATAGTTTGAAAGTCAAATGTTTTATTTAATTCTAAAAAGTAGTAATTGTATTATAATAATGACATACTTTATTCCTTTAGTATATTATTTCAAAAATTAAATAATTATTTTGTTATTAGGTATAATACATTGAGTTAGCAGGTATCTTATTATTTTAAATCATAATTTTTTGTAAACTAGAAGAACAACAAATACAATATTGATTACATCATCATATGAAAAGAAAATATTGTTACATTATAACTTCTATCAAATGTATTATATTCTTTAACAAATATCTCGTGTTATTAATATTCATAATAGTTTCAATTAGTGCACTTGGAGGACAGTTGGAATTGTTAAACAACGAGTTGCAAGTGCCACAGGTATGTCTAAGTGATGGAATATTGAAATTGCACGGAGTTCTATATACAATATTGCTATTTATATCATAAATATTTTATTTAGATATGCTTATTATAAATTTACTGAAATTAATCAAAGTACATATTTAAAAAAATAATTATTAGTGTGAATACATTTTTACGTTGTGCGTAACTCATAGCATGCTTTATTTAAACCTTAAGTATATAAAATTTTGTAGATGTAGCCACTGTCATACACCTACGTACCTTTTGTCAATTGCATAATAATATCTTCTGTGTAATAATTTTAAGACGCAATATACTTCCTCTTATTTTATCAGTTAAATTCTTACAGCAAGAATAATACAATTATAAAAAAATATTCTTTATAAATATTGTTTCTATGTACGTATTCTGTGTGGTTTGTTTTCTTTGTATTATTGGTTTATTTTATTAGCAGTTTTAAACCATTTTATTAATTTAGTTATTTTTCAATATTTGGTGGAATTTTCATGATAATAAAACCCTTCTAAAGTCGTCAATCTAGAAGAAAATATTATCATCAATCACAAGTTTGTAAATTGTAAACTGAAGATGATGTTTTAGCAATGTTCATGACATTCAAACAGGCACCAGAATAGCAAAACGATCCTCATTGATTTCCGAAGAGCAGCAACTTTATTTAGTATAATTTATTTCTGAGCAGTAAAATAACAGGGAGCAGTCTCTGATATAAATTGATAGTTTATACTTAATATTTATCTCAACAAAATTGAGAAATGTAAATTAATTGTCCTTTTTCAGTGTTATACGTAACTAAGTAAAGTTACAACATGATTTTCAATTATGTAACTACTATCGACAGTAATGCCACATGTGATGTTATCATGTATGACGTTTGCAAATTACGTAAGTCTGCACCTACAAAAGATAGATAGATATTTATCCCCCTCAACATGTGTTTCAGATAAAACAGTGTTAATAAATACACATAAAGAAACAAAACCATAAATCTCTTACAATACATTACTTTTATAAAAGGATTTATTTCAAATTAAATATTGAAAAAGTATACATATATACAAGTATTTATCAATATAAAAACTGCTATATTTTTAAAATTTTTTTGTAGTTGTTTTTAGTGACATAAATAAAATTTATTTAAAAAATACATGTAAATATAATAAACACGCCTCTATATGAGTATGAACAAATTAATTTGTAGATATAATTGATAAAAATTACAAAAAAAATTAAAATTAAAAAGTAAAACTTTTTAGTTTGACTATTTTTTCGTATTCATCAATAATATTTGTTAAATTTGAGGAACATTAATTTGATGAATACATATAATATAAGCATTATTTAATAGAAAACTGAAATGTTTAACTGATTTTTGTAGTTTGTATGTTTATTTTTGCACCAATAGATGATAAATTATTTATAAATGCATATACTTCAGTTAGTTACTACTCGAGTTATACTTATATGTATGTCTCCTACACCAACAAATTAATAAGTATGTATGTGATTATTCCTTTCAACGTCAGCCCCATTGAAGGTAATACGTGGTTATTCCTTAGTAATATTCTGAAGTAACTAAGTGTTCTATAATTAAAAAGACCGTGCAAAATATATACCGACCTGATATCACATTTATTTTTAGATCTAAAAAGGAATTAGGGCTGTAACATAAATTATTTTGTTACATAACACTCCAATACTCTGTCTTACTCGTAACATTATACTGAACATGTATTTTCCTGCATAGGTTGTAAATTTTAGAAATACAGTTTTTACTTTCTAGATTTTATATTTTGGCTTTTTACCTACCAACATAGATACACATTTATGACATGAAGACACATATAACTACTGTTACTTAATCAAAGTTATTCTTAATTCTTTGTTTATATGATTCAAAAAAAGATATTTTATATAAACAACATGATAGTATTACGTATTCTTTAATCCATTATTCATAGCACGTCGAGCTAGCATGATATTTAAATTATACATGGATAGTACTCCACACCTCACGTTCTAACGAGCCCTCTTGACGTGCTCTTGCATTTCAACCCTTTCATTTACCTGTGTATTCAATGAGCAAGACATGTGATTACACAGGGGGTGCCTGTACTCAGATCCTTTCCCCTTAACTTTTCTATACATTTTCTGTGTATTTCTTAGATAAATGCTATAATAGTACCTTTAGGTTTTAATTTATTTTTATAGCTAAAGAGGGTGGCTTATTTCCTTCCTAACCTTAATTTGTTTAATCTTCATGGACAAGTAAACTGTACTGGAAACTTAATCACAGTGAGACGCAAACCAGTATAGTAAATGGTAAATATCACTGATATATATTCGCATATCATGTCCATTCCACATTTGAGCCTCTTTTGTCTCTAACCAAGGCTCAAGGTCCCAGCGTCTCATACCACTCGCCCATTGGCTAACCCTAATAGTCCGTGTGCTGGAATATTTATCTGCATGACGAATGGTAGTTTGTTCTTTTTTATTATCATCATCGCTAATAAAATATAATAAGTAAAAAAATAATCTCTCAATAGTTTTTGATTGATGGTAAATGAACATTGATAAGTAAGCATTTTAATTAAAAACGTAATATACTAGATACGTATTTATCAGCACTTTAATAGTTTAGATAATTTTTTAATCGTAATTTTAATACGTTTTTTCGTAATGACAAAACATATATATTTTTTTATTACCTTTCTTTGTGTTATTTGAATACTAATTTCAAATCAAATATGACAATGAAAATATGGGAGGACAAAATTTTATGTAGTCTTGGACCTAAGAAATGTGTAGATAATGGGTTACCTTTGCTGAAATTATGAAAAATTCAGGATGTTATAATCAACTCCATGGACTGGTCTTTCATGTTAACTAACGCAAAGTATGTTGTCCTGCTTGATTTTAAAACAGGCGCTTTTATATAAAAAATACAATAAATAATTGGTGATGGTGTATTGTCTGCAATTAGATTTTATTGATTGTCTTTTATTATATGTCTTTGTTTGTAAATTAATTATTAGTTATTGCTGTACTATTCAGTATTGTTGTATCTATAAAAAGCAATATTTATCTAGTTGATTTATTTCTTTTCGTAATACACACTTCTTCATAAAATTAAATAAAATGCAATATTTTTATATATGTTCCATTTGTCTTTATTAAAACTATTATATTTCAAAGCGATGAATTTTTTTAGAGATTTTTATCGTGCAACAAAATGCTTACTGAATTTAGTGCTCAAATATTTTTTCTATTTAAGCATAAATTATGGTTATAACACAAAATACGTTTTTATATTAAATTCTATTACAAAGTTTAATAATTGTAAAAGTATATACGTTCTTTAAATATTTATTTAAGGAAAATTTAAATTCCTAATTGAATTTTACTACGTTATAATAGAATAAGTAATACAAAAAACTTTTAAAACATCCAAACTAATTTTTATAGGAATTTTATTTCGTAACATTAAAACTAACTAACTAATACCGTATATGTTTTATTTATTAATTTTATAAATAGATTATTCAATAATTTATTTATGATTTTCCATTTAATCGTCTTATATTACTTGCTGCTGCATTTTGTGAAATATTGTATGGTACGTAAATGTACGCAAACCACAAAACAAAGCTAGTTTATATCAAACCATGTATTATACGGCTTTCCATTATATAATTCTTTTTTATTTAATTTAATAGTTACATAAGCAACCGGCAATCTGTGATATGACTATAGTGAATGTTTATATATCTCAGCTATCTATTATTTTAGTTGTAAATTGTCTAAGTGTATGTTTAAGTTATTAAAACTAATAATATAGTTAATTTATTTGATATTTAGTATGTAATGAAATCAGTTGGTGTTACCAGTGCTAAAAATAGTACTTCTCCTTTCAGGTTTGTGTAAAATTAAGAAAGATCTTTGATTTCTTAAGACTATCTTATACAAAACCTATTTCAATTTCTTTACCATTCTTAAACTAAAAAGCTATTGCAGACTATAATCCATTTAGAAGTTTTAAATTTTTCTACTCGTTGAAATGCGGGTGACCTAATTCACTAAAACCTCATCAAGGTATTAACTAAAAGCATATTATATTCCTTGACTTAAGAAAAATAGCTTAAGTAATCAGTGACAAACAGGGCAGTGACTAAGTTAAATTGAACCTGGTGTAGATGGTTTACCAATGACCAGAAAAGTTTTCTAAGCCCCAACTAATCAGTGAACTTTGGTAAAAGGGATTTGTTAAATTAACCTCATTTCAGTTTATCACTTCTCTTCTTAAAAAACCAAACACAGTAACATTAACGTTCTGTTAATCATTAAATAGTGATACTTTTTATAGTTTTCATGTAATATAAACTAAGCTAATGTAACACCCAAATTTTAAATAAATAAACAATAATATTGTCATATTTTATCTGAGTTGTCCAAAACAACTAAACATTTTTAATCTTTAAGTTAAGCTAAATGAGCATTTTATTTACTGTCATTTTCAATTGGAATTTTCTTTATCATTACTGTATTAGATAAAACTTTTCTAAACGAAGGAATTAACTTTTTAAATATGTTTCTATTTGATTTTAATTAAAAATGTAAATAGAATATATATATATTATAGATATGTTAAAATATCTATGCCATGTATATCAGCAATGACTATTGAAAAAGAAGACCCAGGAAAACTTTATTTCTCACATTTATCGAGTTTAATTCAAGAAATAAACCATAAACCGATATAATTAGTGATAAACCACGTTCAAATAATTATTTTTATCGAGAAATAACTATTAAAACTATTTGTCAAAATGAGACAAACTTTTTCACACAGTATAATTGGGTTCAATAATTATTTTCCAATTTCAAATCAAATCAAATCAAATATTTATTTGCAATGACATTACAAAAATTTATAGCAAACGTCATCCCTATATCAAAATCTAAAACATACATCCCACATAAAAGCCTCTGTCAAAACATACATCATTTACTGTTGCACTCATAGTCACTCATACCAAATCCCCACTTCCGACACCGGTTGTCAGTCTTCTGATTATGCGGTCTCCCAGTTGTATGCCATAAACTCGTCCACACTATAAAATGCATGAGACGCTAAACAGCGTTTGAGACGAGTTTTTAACGCCTTGAGCGTTGGGGCATTCTTAATTGAATCCGGCAACTTGTTGACAAAACGAACACCTGCGTGTGAGGGCAAGCGTTCGTGGACTACCGTCCTGTGATTCCCAGTTCGGTAGTTGTTTCTGCCTCTTGTGTCGTGTGTATGTATGTCCCGACCACTTGTCATAACGCTTTTGAATATGCTAAATAGGGTTGTCTCCAGTATGTAAAGGCTAGGCAATGTCAACAGTTGCAATTTTTTAAATGTTTCTTTGCAGGTTTCTCTGAACTTTAATTGTGCAACAATGCGAATCGCTTGTTTTTGCAATTTAAATGCTCTGCTAAACTGATTGTTTGCAGAAGCTCCCCACAGCACCACACCGTAGGTGAGATGGGGGTAAATCAAACCGTAATAGGCCGTCATTAGAACTTGAATTGGGCAGAATTTTGCTAACGTTCTCAAAACATTTATTGCGGATATAAATTAATTTTAGGGATTTTAATACATATGATACTTCCTTATGAAGAAGTAATACAAATGATCATGTAAAAATTTATGTCCAGAAAGTTTTCGGTTAGTATCATAAAAACCTGCTAACAAATCTGTTAACCACAGCGAAGGTTGTATCACAAAGCCTCACTGTAAACGATTCATGGTCTGACCTGTCAGCTGGCATTGTTATTACAACACTCGTTCCATACATTGCCTTCCTCTATTGTAGATAGGCTTACATTTATTGCGGTCATATCGTCTCATTAATTAATGTACTTTTAGAAGAATGTTTTTTTTTTATGTAATGTTAAGGCTCATGTGAGATGTGTCCTGGTGACTAAATGGGGGGGGGGCGGTTCAAATTGATATAGGTCTTTTTTGACACAAAGAACAATTTATAATAATGAAAAAGAAGCACCCATATAATTAAAAACTTTCTGTATTACCTACTTATTCGTGGTACTCCTAGATCCTACCGGTGTACTTCCATTCAGATTTTCCCACCCACACAAGATGCTAAAGGACGTTAGAGGAAGGGTGCTGGTTGTAAACGATGGCGTACCTAATTTTAACATACTATTTTTCATGTTGTTTTGTTCTAAATCATTTAATTTCATCATCAGATAGCAGAGATTCTACCATGTTTGTCTTCTAAGGCCATATTCATGTGTATTTAAAGTTACTGGAACCATTAAACTAATATAAATCGTTAGTATAGATATTAGCAATCACATGCTTACAGACAACCTTCTGGATCTTTATGAACAAACTGTCCCTACAATAAGCTATACAGGAATTCTCTAACATAATATATAAATCAAAATATTGTGGTCTTGCAGAATATTGTAAAGGAATAAGTCAGCCGTAGTAAGACATTTTCTTAGAAACTTTATATTCGATGCACTTGGCCACCGCCTAACAAGGACTTACTAATGTGCCGGAAGTATCAATAATAGCTCCTTTGAGTCCTCGATAACTATATATCGACAATAACAACTTGAAATGTATACAGATCCATATGATTTCTAATTAGATACTTCCATATACCAACCGGCTTCTATCCCAATTCGCCTTTAACACTCCGGATATAGTTCGTAATATAATTGATTTTTTATCATAAATTTGTCCCTCCTTTCTGAGGCTAGATAGTACTTCATAGTCAATAAGTATTCCATTCAATATCATAGCACTGGGATGGTTGATTGGGTGGGTTAACACATTTGAATGTGTATGGATGAGTAATTACAACTACATTTTAAAGGCTGGGTGGGGATTCAAAACCTTATACGTAAATTTAGTTTGCTTTCTTTGTAAACTTGGTTGAGAGTGGTGCTGATGTTAGTGAGAACCTTTCATCTTTATCAGTAGAATGATACTCCTCAGAGCCCCAATAGCTGCTCAAACAAGGAAAATATTGAGGGTTGTTGCCCTTAAAAATTCTTGGTAACATACTGTATATCTTCTCTCCTCCGTCCCTGTTATTATCATTTTGTAATGTTAAATAAGCACGAAAAAGAACATGTAATTTCAGGCCTACACAACACAAAATACATAAAAGAAGCAAAATATAATAATAACTAAGTTCAAACCAAATATTACTTCCAGTATCTTCTCTGAATATATTATGTATTCACGTTATATTTACACTTGTCTTGGAATCATATAACAGTGCTGTAATATGTATTGTAGGCGATAGGTTGGATGCTCGGTCCTCTTAATACCGACACGGCGTCTACTCAATGGTTGCTATCGACGTGAACACTACTAGAGAAATCTAGGGTGTCCATGTTGGGTGGTAGTCAAGGTTCAGGTGCTTTGTAGGGAAGAGAACTTAGGGTTAGACTTTTCAGTTAGCTGAAAATCAGACCAACAACAAGTAGTTCGGATCCACGTAAAGCTGTAGGTCCCACGTCCTGGCTGTTGGGTTATTAATAAATAGTCCTTTCTGAGCTAAGTTGAACTTAGATAGTAACTATATATATGTGTGTGTGTGTGTGTGTGTGTGTGTGTGTGTGTGTGTGTGTGTGTGTGTGTGTGTGTGTGTGTGTGTGTGTGTGTGTGTGTGTGTGTGTGTGTGTGTGTGTGTTTGTGTGTGTGAAATGAAAATTAAATTAATTACGATTTTATTTTGGTGTTAGTAGGACGTTGAGAGTCCTCAATAACAACTTAACATTTAAATATTAACTTTCAATTTTAAATTGATGTACCATGGTTCTTATAAACTAAACTTTCCCGTTTAAAATTATGAACTACACTTTCTATCAATATAATTTTTTTTCGGATTCGATCTATAGCGTTATACTAAATACTGAACTACCTAAAATATTGCAGTATTATTTTTAGTGTAATGCTTTCCGATATTCATTGTGCAACCTATATCATTGTATAATAGTTGCTTTAAAGAATCTAAAATTAATTATTAATATCTTACAATTGTATGTTTTTTATTCGGCCATTAAATATTATAAAATGAGCCATCAGCCAAAGTAAATGTATTATATTTTTGTTACATCTAAAACTAAAGTTGTGGTAAGTAATAATTTACATTATGCTCCAATGTTATGTCAAATACACGTATATTTGTAAAAACCTGTCTCAAAGTACCTCTGAAAGTTACGCAATATATCACATGATATATTAAGGGTTAATTCAAGTAAGAAGGTAATAAAACCTAAAAGAATTAAATACAAAATCAATTTTAAGTATATATTTTCATTATTAAGTTTACTGTTTTTTTTTTATTAATTTCTATAATATATCCTTTCAGACTACTATTTTAAATAAATTAACATTATTTCTTTTAAATCATCTCTTACACCAAATCATGGGTAAAATTATACTCCACAATAGAATTGTGACAATAAGATAAAAAGAAATTTATATATTTAAAGGAGGTGAAGAAAACCTCAACAAGAAAACACCCTTTGATAAAGTTCGTTGATTAGCTTCTGTTTTAGCAAACTTTCCTGATCAAGGGCTTACCGATGACTTTCACCTCATTTGAAGTTCCAACACTTTTCTCATTATACTGTTTTCTATCTTTTAATGACTTGGTTCTCATTAAGAAATATTAAATTGTTTCTTTAATAACTAATAAAATACTTATTTACATTGTTACTACATGGACTAAAAATGAATATATGTATAGGTGAAAGGGTTTTAAATGTTAAATCATTTATTACTCTAAACATTCGTTATGTCTAGCATGTAAAATAAAGACTAACATTCTTTGTATAAACAAGCGAAATACATTTTAGTTCCTTAATAAAATACGATCGAAGGTTTAGTACTTGCCATCAAGCGTTAAGCCGTCAGTGTTGTATAAGTTGGGTGCTAAACTTGATAGTTCCTACCACTAACTTAAATTAAATTCTTAACAAGAGATAGCTTAAATATATGTCAAAAAAGCTCAGGAGTTTATATTTTATCAAACGAATTAGGGGTAAGAAGCCTTTTCCTATATTTAAAGTGTGGACGAACGTTTTCAGTGTGATTTCTGAACCACTACCAGTAACCAGTAATTAGTCAGGTGGGCTACGTGAAAGGACGGGATTGTTCACCAGTCACCAATCCAAGGAATACCACTCTACGTGTATGGGTGGGCAGATGGTCAATACCACTGTACGTGTATGGGTGGGCAGGTATGTCAATAACACCGTACGTGTATGGGTGGGCAGATGGGTCAATACCACTGTACGTGTATGGGTGGGCAGGTATGTCAATAACACCGTACGTGTATGGGTGGGCAGATGGGTCAATACCACTGTACATGTATGGGTGGGCAGGTATGTCAATAACACCGTAAGTGTATGGGTGGGTGGGTTGGCCAATATCACTGTACGTGTATGATCCATTATGTTCCTCGATGTTCCTTAACGTCGTTATTTTGCGATAGCTTCGGAACCATCCTGACAAGAATATATATATTTTTATTAATTTTCTAACATGAAAATCTATAATGAACAATACATAAGATATTGACACTAAATGTAACCACCGTGGAACTTTTAACTACATAAACATTTAACATTATTATTAAACTTGGGATAAACCTTACCATATAATTAACCGGTGACTTACACTGTACTAGACATATATAAGGCTAAGTATCACTAGATCTACACACACACATTTACTCTTGCTGTCTAAATATCAACCTAATAATATTACACAAATATGTTGAAGTTGACGGAACCAGTGTTTCTATTATGGTTGAACGGAACAACTCATATTTTGTAAATGTTTCCTAATAACAAGAGAAGGGTTTGAAACTACCATTTTACTTATTGATTATATAACTAAATTAAAAATATGACATATAATCATTAAAGGACAACTCAAATTGATGAATGTAAATATTTATGGAAATGTTAATACAGTAATTAATATTAGATTTGAGATGAAACTAAAAAAATACAAACTTAAAAAAAGGCATATCAAATATATATTAAATAAGGCATAGTTCAAACCACACAAACATATTTATTTACCTTTTGATAAATATATAATTAATATTCACTGTAAAAACATATAGTTAGTTATCTCTGCTGCTTGTTTATTAGATTAAAAGCACAACACAACTATTTCCACTTATTAATTGTACAAATACCCATCCTTGATTGAATGTCCCAAAACGTTTCTATATATTTTTATTGTTATATATCTATTTATTTTGTGCGTTCTTTTATAAAGTAAAAATATTTTAAAATAATGTGAGTTTTATTAAATGTATAAATCTATAAATGTATTTCATAAAATATTTTTATTACATCTGAAACTATTGATTTAATGTACAGTTGTAAAGTGTTTAAAACTATATTGATCTAGAAATAACATATAAAAATTTTTTTTGTTGTACTTCCACTATAACAAATAAAGAAGGGTCACGTTTTTAAATTTAAAAATAGGCTCATGATAATAAAGATCCATATTTGAAATTATTTTCCTTAAATAAGATGTGGTCAAGTGATTATTTTTAAATTAAAGTACCGGGAGACCAAGCTTCGCTCAGTTTAATTTTACAAACTGAAGAGGTAGCATACATATCTCTGAGAGAATCGTTTTTTTGTTGCTCTACCTTATAAGTTAATAATAAGATTTCGTTTTGGAGTCTTCCACGTTTACCTTTAGCACCTTTGTGGAACTCAACCTGCGGCTTCGTGGAGGACCTCGCCAAGACGCTCTGCTATATGGCCCTTTACAGAACTCTGCCTACGCCCTAGGGGGAAAAGTTTGACCTGAAGCCTTACCGAGACACTTAGCTATAGCCCCTTTGTGGTACTCATCCTGCGGCTTCGTGGAGGACCTCGCCAAGACGCTCTGCTATAGACCCCTTGACAGAACTCTGCCTACGCCCTAGTGGGGAAAAGTTCGACCTGAAGCCTCACCGAGACACTTAGCTATAGCCCCTTTGTGGAACTCATCCTGCGGCTTCGTGGAGGACCTCGCCAAGACGCTCTGCTATAGACCCCTTGACAGAACTCTGCCTACGCCCTAGTGGGGAAAAGTTCGACCTGAAGCCTCACCGAGACACTTAGCTATAGCCCCATTTGTTGATCTCGGCATTTTTCCTCATGAGGAAGATCAGCCTATGGTCTCGCCAGGATTCTTGAGCAGAATGACCATGGATTTCAGTTTTTTTTTAAGTAGACCTCACAAACATAGTCTTTTCTTAATGTCAGATGGTATGTAAGTAAGTAAAAGAAGAATACCTTTATTTGATACCCCATTTGGGTGTATTAGTTTAACATTACCCCATTTTGGGTTTTTTGGCATATTTTTATTTGGAGGGGGGCAGAGTCCTTTTAAAGTTGTCTCTTCTAAAATATAATAGTGTAATGTGATTTAAGAGATAAATACTTATATTTTGATACCTCACTTTCTTCTATAAATCGATAATAATTCCAAATTGTTTTTTCTGCTAATGTCTATAAACACGGGGCGTTATTTCGGGAAAACAACACTGATTTCATAAGGTTTAACCTTATTGTACAAAATACAAAATAAATAGCACTATACTGTTAAGTAACTATAGCAACACTCACAAAAACCACGGTACCTAGAAAAGAATAACCTAGAATACAGTAGCTATCAGGCGCATTTAGCATGACGTCACGTGACAAAAATACTAAATGGCAACATTTAACACTAAAACTAATTCTCGTAATTACAATTCCAGCAGATACGTGACAGATAACTTGCTTACTGTTTAGCTGAATGCTCTTAAGCAATTGGTAAATTTATTTACCGGTATTTAATAGAAAAAAACAAATCAGTTAATTTCTCCCATGTGACGTCACAGTCTAATGCGCAGCCTCGTCGTGTTACACGGGAAGTCTAGGAGCTTCTGGGGCAGAAATAAGAATTTTCTCATGGTTGAGACCGGTTCCAATCGATTTCTCATAGTAAAACCCCTGATAAAAGGTTAAATAATAAAACATCATTGGGGTCAAAAAAAGGTCTTCCTGACGTGGCTTGGTTTATATACTAACAAATAAAATAACAAAATCTAATCATTCTAAAAACTATCAAAACTAATTAACACAGAATTTATATTGGCTTTTTCCAAGATTTATCACAAATAAATAATAAGTTTAAAACAAAGCCTACCCTCTAATGGGAAGCTCAAAGTTTAGATTAGATGGCATTTTAGAAGACATTTGAAACCGGAAATATTACTTATACTATCTGATGGTGTTTTTCATTGTATAAGATGCTTATTATCATTTTACTAAACCTATTATAGTATAATTATTTGTTTATTTACTATGATATTATAGTTTAGTTTAAAACAATACTCTCATAAATATGTTTCTAATACATAAATGTACATTAATGATCCAAAGAAATCAATACTGCAATTATACTAGGAATTATTACATTAATTTAAGTGTTGCTTAGAATTTATCAATAAAACTATTTAGAGTTTTATACGGTTATTATATATTTAATTGTAACTTAACCTGACTGGTAGGAAGATAGATCATTTCTGATTGCTATTTTGTATTGCTACACAATAGTTCTATTATTGTAAACATGAACATAATCTAATGCATTTAAATTCTGGAAGGAACTATTTAATTAAGAAAAAATATGTTAACCTTTGTATCATAAAAACTTTCAAAAACTTAATGAATAATGCAATTGGTTTTAAACAAATATATAACATTTTCAAGTTATACAATCTTGAGATCTGGGTTTTCTACTACCAGTCATAATTCGGTTTTGTTACAGTTAGCCGTGACACAATTAATTGAATTATTTTTTTATTCGTTTCTTGTCAAGTACCTTATTTAATAGTTGTAGTCCTATTAGTTACAGAAAGCTCTCTTTGAAGTATATGCGAAATACAATTAAGAAATTCTTTACAAGTGTCTCTATATTTAATATAGTTTTAATTTACTATTGTAGAAATTATTATTTGTGATATTTGACATAAGTTTCCAAATAAAGTTAATGTTAATTAATTAATTAGTATGTAGTAATTATTCCATTGGCATGTTGTCCTTTCAGGTTTTAAAATAACAACATTTAGGAAAGGTTTTTACACATCTAAATTAGTATATCTTACAAATCTCTTAAATATACATAACAATATCAATTAATAACAAGAATTTTTTAATAAGGTTTTTATAATGAATCATTTTGATTTATTATATAAATATAAACTAGCTCCAATATTATGTTGGTGGTATTTTAGTTAGGAGAATTAGGACATAATATAATAATCTATAAATAACTTATTTGTTTTTTTGGCTGAATAATTTGTTATCACGATGGGAAATACGAGAACAAAGAGAGAGTTAAGCTAGATAACAAACTAGTCCAAGCAAACTGTAACAAGTTGGCAATCAGTCTGTCATCAATAGAACAATGCAAACAATCTCCTTTATACATTGAATAATGTAATATTTGATTAATAATTAAAAAAAACCAATTTTGATGCAATACAAAAAAATTTTAAAAATTAAATTTAAAGTGTAACCCAAGACACAGTTAAATGTTAAATAAATAACTATTTTACTTATATTTTATTATATATACAACTTTATATTTACAATTTATTTATATTTATTGTTAATCTATCAATTGAAATTATTATACCTAGTAAAATATTATATTTTAGTATCATTAAGGCCTCATTAATGTTCCCCATATTAAACTATTTCACTTTAAAATCAAATTTTAAATGAATGGAGCAACATAATTGTATCGGTTGAAATTGAACAATCGTTACTCAAATAAAAAATATGAAAAAGAATTAAGAAAAAGTTTGATCTTGCTCTTACCAAACTGAACTCTACATTGAAATTGTAGAAAGGCTTAAATACCATATATTGAAAGTGTTGGATATGTTATTATTATTTATCTAATACATTGAAGTAAAGGAGTCTTATCTGACATAAAAGGGAAGATTTATATCGATATATGAAAGATAATTTAATTGTACGATTTTAAAACACCAATTAGATTTATTTAAAGACGTTTATTAAATAATATAAATTTAGTTGTTGAACACAATTTTCCATTCTTTTGTGAATACCTCTAGTCTGAGGAAGGTGAGCGTGCTTCACTGAAATCGATCACCATAATATTTGTGCATTTTGTACTTGTATTGTAATATAGTTGTGCTTATATTGTAATAAATTTGTGCTGTGTGACGTTCACTTGTACTGTATTAAATAATATGTCAATACAATTCAATGATAAAAATGACGTTTCCAATGCAATGTATTTCCATACTGCAATGAATAAATTGATTTGATTTAATATAATTCAAAGATAAGTTATTTATTTTTATGAATATTATAGTCTATTAACTTTCTTGTTCAACATGCCCTGGTGAAACAGATATTTTCCTCCAATATAAGTTTTGAATACAGCTTTATAAAAATTATATTTTTATTAATTTCCTATTATTTTAATCTAAAAATAACCGTCATTTGTAATATTTAAATATTAACTATATGAATATTAACAATATACATATTAAAAGGTCTAAATAATTGTAGAGTTTATACATTATTATGAATTTTTATTATTGTTTTAATACAATAATACGGGTACTATTTACTTAAGATTTGCATGGTACAAAAGTTGGAAAAGCTTTACACGTCCATATCATTTTGTCTGACTTTCCTCTAATACTAGGTGCCAGTGTGTCTAATTGCACCAAATAGAACTTACAATATGAAAAAAAAACTTACTTTGACTTTTTTAAATACAATAATAGGCCTCTCTTTTTAACACCCTAACCAGGGAAATAAAATAAATATGTATACCAAATGTTTCAATCAGTGGTTATGTGCGTTTAATAATGATACAACATTCTGAATAAATTATAACTAGGATCTATATTTTCTGGTGACAACCGCGTCAAGGTACTACCTACATTATGTACAAGATAACCAGACGTCTCGCCCATGCTCTCTGGGCTACGTACTCGCCCATGCTCTGGGCTACTGTGTGAAATAGGATAGTGTGATTCCTATGGCAAGTGAAATACACGTTCAGTGTTATTGACGACCTTTTACTATTGAGGAACGTCTTCAGTTTTGTTGGTGGGTTAGAGTTAAATTGATAATTCTAATTCCTGTCCGTGATTTACACTAACAGTAAGAATCACGTGATCCATCCCTACAGGAAGGAAAATCTCATATCTACAGGTATGTTCAATATGTAGTGTATTTTATATGGTTCATTAACGTAATGTAATATTGTACATTATAAGACGACCGACTAAACTAACAGTTATTAACTAAGATATGGTTTGTAATTACAATGATGTATAATTTAAATAAACTACATTATAAATGTACAAAGGAATAATACATGCGGTGGCCCTTTGTTGTGGCCGGGACCCCACTTAAAACGACACACATCTCTGACCACGGAAATGAATAAATGTATGCTAAGGCTTAACTGGTGTAAATATACATAAATATCGTTTAATTGTTTAAGTATTTAGATAGTGTAAATATGTTTTGTTTGTGGTTGTTACATTACAGAATGTTAAGACATAACATACTATAAATAGAACCTACACGAATTTTCAACTGTTATACTATGTACCTATAGGTTTTATGTTTAATCAAATAGTACGGACTGTATACAGTCATATAACAATGTGTCATAATAACTGTAATTCAATGTTTCAACTAATAATTATGACTTTAGCACAAGTTGACAATGCACGTAGATTTTGAATCAACTTATCATAAACTGGTAAGTTAGAAAATAATAAAAACTCTTATTACAAAATTAATACTAAATAATTAATTATTTAAGAATGTTAAACACAGTAAAATTTCATTTGCGTTTTTCAATATTATTAAACACATGTGTAATATTTTGTTTGAAACGATTGCTGTTCGTTGTGGAATTTTTCATAAAAAAAATTTAATACTAAATTTTAAATTTCATTGTTGTGATTATCGATATATATATATATATAAGCCAAATACCACTGAATGACTGACTCACTCATCATGAAATCTTAAAAACCAGAAAACAGATTTACATGAAATTTGAAAGGAAGTTAGCTTTACTATAAAAAAGGACCCACTAAGATAGGATTTTTCAAAATGCCACTCCTAAGTGGTACAAACAGCCCCTCAAAATATCCATTTGAATAACATTATCATTAGTTTAATTGAATAGTTTATTTCAAACAGCTGATACATACAAACATGATATGTTTACGTTCTGTAATCTTCATTGTCAACAGTTTATTGTGGTAAGAATCATTTTATTTGTTGAATATAGTTTACTATTGACATATATTTTAGTTTTATTGTTTAATTTTGTAGTAATACTTCGATATAAAATTTCCCGTGTTGGTCTGCTTTGTTGGGGCTTCAAAATTTAAAACTGGGCCGTAATGACTCTAGAAACTGTAGAAATTGATGGATTGGCAATTCCTCACCGAGTCATAAAGATCAAGGGGGACGATGCTTGCCTTTTCTCCTCTCTATCATACTTGGTCCACGGTACAGTTTCAATGTGCAAATCAAGTGCACGCTGCAAATAAAGATCAGTGAGTAAGCTACTGTAAATGAATTTAAATAACGTTATTTTACTTAGTAGATTTTAATTTTTGATATTTGAAGTCAAAATATGGGGTTAGCACACAATCGTGCAGAGGAGTCCCCTAGTGTTGCCATGTAGAGAATGGAAAGTTATATATTAACACACTTTTAAAGAATTTATTATCTTACGTTCTACCGATATACACAAATAAATCAGTTTAAACAAACAAAATTCGTTGAACAGGTTAGTTGGTTGAGCAATAAAATAAAAATTATTGAACAAATAAAAATTACATAAAATAAGAAAACAATCAAAACTGCAATATTATTGATAGTTAGTCAGGTACAGACTGCTTTGATATTATAATACATAACCAATTTTGATATTAATTGTTCACATCATTTTGTATATTAAAAAAAAATTTATTTTTAAACACAACACGACATACTCTAATATATCATTTTAATTTTAAAATTTAATTTTAAAACTGATAAGAGTAATATAAAATATTACTAGCAGCTATTAGTAGCCATGATTAATATTTACAGAAAAGTGTTATTTCTCAATTAACTACAAAGGCTCGGTGATTATTTTCTGTAATAAAAACGATTTTCTATTATATACACCTACATAAAGATATAAAACCCTGCAAGAGGAGAAGTAAGATATTGACCAATTTATCCAAGTGAAACATCAATGACTGTGATGAAAGTTAGTATTGGACCACAACCACCGACTATAGACAGATTAGTGGCCTTCATCTTCCCTTTCAATATCGATAATGGACTGTCCTAAAAGTTCTTTTGACCACAAGTGATCTCAAATATATCTTTAATAAATGACGTGTAATGAAATCTATGTTCTTATTAATTTTAAAATGTATATCAGTATAAAAATATTAACTTTTTTGGTATATATTACTGTACTTATTAAATGTAAAATTAATTACTTAAATCTTAGGTGGATTAAGACCGCTAGTATAATCATAATTCTCATCCAAGTGATACAAATGGATGAATGAAGTATTTTTATTCCCTTATTACTAGTATATAAACTGTAAAAATGTCATATAGTATGACATTAAAATGAATGTTGTATATTTATTCAATGACAATGTTACATTATATTTGAATGATAAAATATATTTACTCCTATTTAATAGTCAACTAAAGTAAAAATTTTGTTATTTAATTAATCCATCAGATTTTACTTTAGGTGTCTATCATGAACTTAGGTAAGGCCCGTCAAAACTATTATTTAAATATTATATTGTTAAAAGATGTTTCAATGCAATTTTTAGGTTATGAAACAATATTTAATTGAGAAAAAATATATACCTTGTTCAATCACTTTTATTTCATATACATGACATGTTTCGATCCTTAGATCATCTTCAGGTGTAAAATGTAACAAATCTTGAAGGTAATAATAAAAATTTAAATTAATTAAAACTTAATAAACTGAAAATACATAAAAACTGTTTTGGTTAGTCTAGTTGTTATTATAATAGATGGTGTAATATTAAATGTAAATATTGTTGTTTTTTTGTAATTTAATGGTGTCTAGATATCTTCTTGTTGTATTTATTAGTTATGTACATTTTCTTTGTTTTTGTATATATGTATCAAATATAATATTAGATTGGAAAGATATTTGGTCATTGAGTAAATTACTTGGATCAGTCTTTTTTGCTTTGTAGATGGCTAATTCTTCCTTGACATCGAGTTTAAGGCTTTTTGGTAAGATTTGAATAATGTCCATATTATTTTATATGAATATAATAATGAATAAATAAATATAAAAAACAATATTTATTTAACCTAGCACGAGTTTGTAAGATTACAAAAAAAGTATAAATTGTATAAGATTTTCCCAGTTTGAGGCTAGAGTTAATTTGTAAAAAGCCTTATTCATATTGATTTTTCCGTTGTCCATGACTTATACATATTCATATAATAGTTTATTATCATGAACTTGTTTTGTCATAGTTTTTTTAGAGCAAGTAAATACTTATACGAGTATTTATTTGTGTTTATTTAATACACATAAATATCACTGGTATAAAAATATTATTGGAATTATATTACTAAATTTACTCAATATTTATCAATTTGAACGTAGGATATTCTTAATTACCTAATGAATAATTTACTTTAAAAACAAAAAAATTAATTTTCAAGTAAGTAGTTTTCTAATAACGGTTAGCTTAAATAGACGTATATTTATGAAATTACTTATCGTATTTCATCTTTAATTATTAAAAATATTTGGTCAATTTGTTCAAAGTCTGGATTGAGGTAATACATGTAAGTTGTAATTATTACAAAACAGATTTATATATTTATTACAAATGTTTTTCATAATCCTAATTTCGTCTTTAAAAATGTAATCAACATAATCTAAAGCTTTAATTGGCAATCGTTATAAAGACTAAATCTAGTAGTTTGATCAACAAAGACTAAATTCCATTTCGATTGAGCATAAAACTAAAGTAAAAATAGATTGTAAAAATTATTATTGCTCGTTTGTTTGCATGAAGGGGTAATAGCTGTTTATTTTTATATATGTTGATTTAATATTGCCTACGTTTATTAGTAAGACTACCTTTATTAATAAAACCATTTTTTTTTTTAATGAGTAATTTGGCTTCACATGGATCCTCTGAAGAATATATGAGCTAATTTAGTTTTAAAGCATAAATAACGCCAAAATTTGCTCCGAAAATATATTTATTTGCTATATTAAGGACAAATTACCTGCCAAGGGTCCAGACCTGACGGATTTCACAGTTTAATTTAAAAATATGTAATTAGGCTATATTTTGGGTTGATATAAGTGTTTTTATATTATTTAGCTATTTATTTAAAGAACTTATACTGTTATATAATAATTGCTCAATCAATGTGCTTTATTTTAAGTTATATCTATACGCATGTGAATGTATTAAAAATCTATTAAACTATATTAATTTCAGTAAAACTTCAAGTTTATGTGTTTTAATAAGCAAATTAATAGATAAAGTGATTTTTTT